>JAKZJZ010000500.1:0-47225 GCA_022702705.1 Papilionanthe hookeriana x Papilionanthe teres
AGAACAAACAATATAAATAAGCATGCAAAAATGATACTTTCACTTAAAATATCTAATTAACAGTCCATCTGGATTTAATAAGGTAAAATAAAAAAGATAAAATTCAAAGTAAACTCTAAAGTGTTATTCACACTTACCTTATTAAAATCACCCTCTAAAGAAATATTATTTATTAATTAAAAAAAATATACTTTATCTTGATAACTGTTATGAGGTTCCTTCGAAGCAACTAACTTAAATAAAAAAACCTATATGAATGATATACTTTACAATGAGCACATTGTTGGTATCATTTTAAGCAAATAATTTGCAAACTGCATGCTTAATATTTTGGACAATTATCATATGATTTACATAATTAAAATAATTATAGGAAGTCCGATATGGTTGAGGGAAAATTACACCACTAATGCACACCGCTCGTGTACACGAGTACACACTCGTTAGTGTGCACACATATGCACACTCATTGCACACAAACTTGCACTAGCTCTCCATGCATGAAAATTAACACAAACTCACAAAAAGTACACATGTGAACAATCACACGAAATCACTACAAGCACATCCACACATTTGTGCAAACTCGCTGAGGGTGCACCCTCTCGCATGTACCCATCACAAGAACACACTCTCATAAACTTGCCACTCATGTACTCTCTCAAACTCACCACAAATGCACTTATTCACACACACTATACAAACTTGAATAATTGTGTGGGTGCATTCATGTACTTGAGTTCTTCATCCATGCACTTATAGTTTGAGCTAATTATTTGTTTATTTTGATCACTTCAACCCACTTAAAGTGAGAGTTTTTTCATATGAAAATGAAAAATAGTATAATAAGTGTAAAAGATGATCTCCCACTTCTAAGACAATCAATAGGATCCGTCCCACATGAATAAACAATTTTTTTTGTGAATTTATGGAGGAAAAATGAGGAGACTTATAAGTCTACTTTGGGGTGAATTTGAAAAAATGGAGAGCATCATTTGGAGTAAGAAAGATCAGATGGAGTTTGGATAAAAATCTAAAGGAAAACTTCTAATTTTTTCTTTTTCTCCTTTCACTTTCTTCTTATCCTCACCCTTTCCTAAGTGACAACTTCTTCCTCTTCCTCTTGACGTGTAAGAGAATTTGGAAAGGAGCTTCCTCCTTCTCTACCTATGATCTTATAAAGTTAAAGTGGAGAATTTTGGCGAGGAGCTTGAAGGAGAGGTGCTATTAGCCTTCAAATTCTTTTGTCTATGTATGAAGGAGCTTAAAGAGATGGAGAATGACCTCATCATTGCATTGATGAGCTTTAAAATCTTTATCTCTTTTTATCCATTTAAATCCTCTAGATTTTCTTATAGAGATCAATATAAGACTAATGTTATTGGAAACTCATAGGTTAGAGAGCCGTTATATGCACCTTTGTTCCTTAGGTGGCTCCAAACCTTAGGTTCTCTCTTACTCTTTTTATTATGGTTTAACACTAGGGCCTTTGTACCTTAGTTATAATCCCTTTGAGATTTGCTTGATTGGCCTGCCATTTTGGTGAATTGCGTGAAGCTTATGTTTTTGAGAAATGTAAATATAGATTTTAGTTTTCCCAAATCATGGAAACCTCATTTAATGAAACTTTCCATGATCTTAATTTAATCAATAAAATGGAGGTGGCACATCACTATGACATACGATGACATGTTTGATTCACCTCCTCAGTTATCCTCCTCAACCTTGGAGAGATCGATTAAGGTTTATGTGAGATTAGTTTGAGATGGCCTAGGGTTTAATGTATTTTAACACACACACACAGACACTCACACACACACACAAACATATGTAAATATGTTTTTTTTTTGCATGATTAATATTTTAAATAATTATACTGAGTTATATGTATTTTGTGTTTATGACTCCACAATACAATTTACACATCATATTCTTTTTTGGTATTTGGCATCTCTTGGTAGTCATCTTCATCTTAAGATAGCTACATATGTGATTTACTTCATATTGTGTAAGCATATTGTTAGTGTCGTGTGAGCATACATTTCTATGTAAGCTACTCGATTATTTCATTGCAAGCTTATATTTTCTTAAATTCTTGCATTTTCTTCTCTTCCACTCATTCATCATGAAGACTTAAGATCCTCAAGCTTCTTTTTTTATGACATTTTGCGATGAAGAATGTCATATGATTTCATTTTAATGTTGTGCATCTTGGCATAATATCTATTATGATTTCTACCGTATTTGCTTTTGCATAGTGTTTGCATAATAACATTTAATGTATTATGTCTAATTTATATAATAAAATAAGTTAAGTGAATTATAAAATTGAAATAAAATTTCAGGTATATGATGGAGTCCTTTATGTTTGCATGATATCTTCTCCTTGTCACCCATTTTGGTGTGCATAGCATGTCATTTACATGTAGCATTAGTGAAGTCAACACCTCAATACAAAGTCCCCTTAGATGAGAGATCTAAACTTAAGTTGTAATGCTTTAATGAGCATTGTTCATGAACATATCTTATTAAACAATGCTAATTATTATATAATAATTATATCATATAATTGTGCTAAGTGTCTAACTAATCAGTGGAGTATGTCACTTTGATTAATTAGATCATATATAGGATCATAATTAAATAAAATTAATTTCTCTTAAACTTAATTAAGATTATAATTGTATTTTAAGAGAATATATTTTCAAATTACAATTCTAAGTTTACTTAGATCATAAATACAACCATTCCTTTTAAAAGTAAAAAAATATTTACTTTTGTATGAGTTTCAATGCATATTTATTTTTAAAATTTAATTTTTTTAAATAAAACATATTAATGTGAAAAATCCTAGCTCACAAAGAACCTTAAAATAAGGCCAAACTTAATGAATCAATTAAAATCATACGAGCTTATCCTTAGCCCACTAACTCATACACACGTAGGTTTAAGATAGGACACATAGTTAGAAATTTATTTAGTTTAGGGTCAGGTGTATTTAGGATTATTATGTGGGGCTATTATTCTATGTTTTTTTGTGGCTAATAATACATTTTGTTTGTTTTTTTTCTATTGTGTTTACTATTTTGAGATATGCACACCAGGATAAAGTATTTGTGACCTTCTTGCAGGGAGTTAGGTCTAATAGGGGAATAACCATAATAAATATCATATTTGTATTTCACTTACTAGTGATAGTAATGAATTTACCCCATAAGATATGATTTATTTTATGCTTACATGATTTCTATAACTACTTATTTTTTTATTTTATAGATAATAGAGTATGAAATTTTATATTTATCTCATGCACTTTTGGAGCCTAAGTGATTGAGTATATATCATAAATAAGTATGGTCATAGATTTCCTAGAGTTTAGGGATCGAAACCATGCTTATAAGAAAACAAATAGCTAATTGCTCATGTGCCATTTCTCAATATTAGATTATCTATTTTTGTGTAGAATTACATTGAGTACTATGTTGAACCTAACTATTTTTTTAATTTTTTAGGATATGTTGCCGATCTAGTGACACCCGATATCTTCTATTTTTTGTTGCGTGCTTTGCAATCATTATGCAGATGCGCTAATTTTTATATTCTTATTTTTATTTATTTGGGCTCTCACGTACTTGAGTAGGCTTATAAGATAAAACATTTTCCCAAAATAATTTAATAATTGAAAGTTGTAATTCTAAAATTTATAGGAGAAATGAATGCAAATATTTTCTTAATTAAAATTTCATATTTTTTCATGGTCTATGATTTGCATATGTATAACTCAAGTCATGCTAATAGGTCCTCCATATTACAGATAGTTATTGCATTCATTATAGCATGTCACATAGAAGTATATTTGTTTCGTCTTGTCGGCATATTTTTAGGTTGTATTGTATTTTAAAAGGGGGGTCGCCTAACAGAAGTTGTCGGCGAATTTAAATTTTAAATTTGATTTAAATATATATATATAATTTAGAAAGTAGTATTTGACTTTGAAAATAATTTTAAATTTGAAAGTTTTAAGATATGAGATTAAACCGATCTCACATCCCGGATAGTTTATATAAATGAGCACCGCACCACAAACCGTGTATCTATCCCTAAGGATAGACACACCGCTCGAGGGTGGGGCTCGATCAAATAAACTAGAAGTTTTGTGACATCCGTTTGGTCCGCGAACCAATTTTATAAGCCGACAAATTCCCTCGCTTAATATGAAAGTATTAAACGGGGTTTATATTACTCAGGTTCTTTAAAATTCCCTATAAGGGCAAGCCCCTATAGTTAATTACATCTTAAGTGACGGGAATCACCTAAGAAAACTCTCGATAATAACCAATAATTCGCTCTCAAGAATTTCAAAGTTTAAGGTTTTCAAAGATTGAATTTTGGAATTTCAATAGGGAATAGATCAAATTTGGAACATTTTTGTTTTGTGAATCCGAAGGAAGAAAGGTAGGAGGAATCACTGATTCGAAGTGAACTTCGGTAATTTCCCGACTATCCTATTGTTTGGCTTGAATTTAGGAAAGTCCTAATGTTTATTTAGTATTTCAATCTTGCCAATTTTAATTAATTAGGGCTTATATTTGTATGATAAAATCAAACAAATAACTTTAGAAGATGTGAGGGTTTATTGTCGTATCGGACGACTACCTCGGAATCCTAAGACCAGGTTAGGGCTTAATTTGCAATGCAAATGCCTAACAAAGAGGTTGAGGATTTATGTTGCATTAAGCAAGCTACCTCGGAGTCCTATGGCTTTGTTGTTTAATTCTAAGAAAGTTTTCGTTGAAGTAGGTTCAAGTTTCGTCGATGACGATGGCCGTGCTCGCCCACCATGCTCCGAGCTCCTTGTTGTCGCAGAGGTTTAGTTTTAGAAATCATAAATCGGGAGATGAGAAAAGTGTTTTGGTTTAGAGAAGTCTTAATTTCCAAGTGTTTTGTATTTTGATTAAAACAAATCTTAAAGTTGATTATAACGACACCGGTTAAGATCCCACGGTTCCATCCTTCCGGCATCATTATTTTTATCGGATTCACTTAGTCTAGATGAATTTGCTAAACTCAACTGAATGAGTTCCACACTTTCATTTAGACCGTGGGAAATCCGTTAGCAACACGTAGGTTACATCATCCGAGGTATTCCCGATCATCCAACAGGACGTTTTAATTTAGTTGCAATTGTAGTTTTGTGTTCTGTTTGTGATTAAATTTTGAGTTGTTTTATATTTTGGAATGTTGTGGCGGTGAATTTTATCTTGCAATGACTTTTAATTTAGTTTTGGTTTCAGTTTCAGGGACTATCCTAAAGGTGTGGGTTTTCATGCAACAGTTGTTTTATCATGCAAGAAAAGTAAAGTGCATCTGCAATAAAGTAAATTGCAGGGAAGTAAATTGCAAGAAAGTAAATTGCAATAAAATAAAAGCGTACCCGGAGGGTCTTCCCGTCATCCCAAGCTACACTTAAAACACAATTAGAATATTTAAGCAAGTTCCTAGGTAAAGCTAAGGGAAAGGTTATGGTTTTCTACCAAATTCCTAATCCTATATGCTAGTCATCTCCTATGACGTCTAGGTTCTTTGTGTTTTTGTTTGAGGACGATTTTCTTCATCAAAGAACAATTAAGTCCAATTGTTCTTATAAATATCCTATCATATTGAGGAAGTGCTTAAGAAGAATCTTAAACATCTTTTCAATATTTCTAGGATTGTTTTAAGTCCAAATGAATTTAATTATATAAATGAATCAATCGTCCGAGGTTTTCAAGTTTTGTTAACTTGCCCAGGTGAATTAAGACATTTGAATATCTTATGAGTGAAGTAGCACTTCATTTAATGTTTCATTTAGGAGTTATAATAATCAAAGCTTTCGAGGGTAAATTAGTATTTAAATGATTTGATTTAAGTTAAAGGGTTTAAATTTGGAATAGTGTTCGAGTTGCTTTAGATTTATTTTGAATTCTTTATGTCTTAGGTGACGTTATATTTAATTCAATTTAATTTAATTGAGTTTTAATTTAACTTAATTTAATTTAATTTGATTTGATGTTTAATTAATTTGATTTGATTTAATTTAAATTAATTTTTTAATTTAATTTAATTTAATTTAATTGTTTAATTTAATTTAATTATTTAATTTAATTTTAATTTAATTTAATTTAATTTAATTTAATTTAATTGTTTAATTTAATTTAATTTAATTTTAATTTAATTTAATTTATAATTTTAATTGAGATTTTAAAAGAGTTTAATGATTTAATTAAGTCTTTTAATATTTTAAATTTGAGTTATCATTTTAATTAAGAGTTAAATGTTAATGATATAATTAGTTTAGGGATTTTTTAAATTAAAGAATAAATCTCTTCCTAATAAATATCCCTTATTTTAATAATTCCAATTTTATTATTCTTCCAAATTTAATCTATTATTTAATTAAAGTTTAATTATTTTAAAATTTGTTTAATGAGTTTCTACCCTTTAATTATTTAAATTTCAATCATCCAAATCAGATTAAGATCAAATGTTTTACTTGTTGATTTTTTTATTAAACCTAAAGTTTTAATTAAGGGTTGAAAGTTTAATTACCATTTTACCCCTTAAGCTTAATAATTTCATAACTCACTAAATTGAACTTAAATGAATTTGAAATTTTTTATGTGACTTCACTTATATGTCAATAAAGACATGAGAGGAGAAAATGTGATTTTTCTGTATTTAATTTATTTATATAATTATTTTTGGTGAAAATAGAGATTTTCAAGGAAAATTTGACAACATGACCAAAGGAAAGTTTCTGTCCTTAAGAAAATTAGGGGACATTCCTAATGACCAGAGAAGCACTTGGACCAATTTTGGTGATTTTTTGAATTATATTATTTTTATTATAATTATTTTGAGTTTTGGAGTGTTAATTAATTTAAAAAATAAAATAAATGTTGAAAAATGGATTTTATATTTTTCAAAAATCTCTCTGATATCAAGGAAACCAGAGAAGCAAATTTTGTAATTTTCTGATTTTTCTATGATTTATTATAATTATTTTAGTGAAAATGCTAGAAAATACATTTTTTTAATTTTAAAATTACCTTAAAACTTTAAAATTCAATATCTCACTAAATAGACCTAGGAAAAATGTGGGATTTGTTCCTAAGTGATTAAAATTCAAAATGTGACATTTTGGTGAATTTTATTATTTTTGTGATTTTTATTATTTTTTAATTATTAAAAATATTAAAATATTATTAAAAATCAACTTTTTCAGAAAATTGAAATTTTAATTTTATTAGATTCCCCTGATATCAGAGAGGCTCCAAAACCAATTTGGTGAATTTTTAAAAAGTATTTTAAAAGTTATGAATTTTTAAAATTTAAAATGGCTAAGTGACTTACTCAACCCAATTAGTGGGGCTAACCAAGTCCAATTGACCTCAAATTTTTATGGTGGATTCCTCTGATCCTAAAGGTCAGTGGAGAATTGATTTCAAGTCAATTTGATGCCTGGTTAACTCTAATTAATTAAAGACCTATTTTGGGTGTTTAAGCCAATTAGGGTTAATCTGAGTGAATTAACTCAAGTCCCATTTTTCCTAGAGTTCTCTGGTCATAAGGAACATCACCAAATTTTTCTAGAATTTATTTCACAACATGCTAATTTTTGGAATTAAAATACTCAAAACAACGACATGCATTTGAAAAATAAATAACTTTTCACGAGAGATGGCCTCGACCTTGGAAAATTCGGGGAATGTTCCCAAGTTCGGAGGCTTCAAAAGCCCTATGGTCTCATGCCATGGTGAATTGTATACATGCATGGAGAATTAAATGTATGCGAGAGAATAAATAAATTATAAAAAATAAAATACTTAATGAAATTAAATGATTTCTTTTCCACATTATTCTCCTCGTTCACTCGAGCGAGAGGGTATTTTTATTTTATTTTTGTGATTTTTCTACACAAAGATATGGATTTTTAAAGTTTCGATATTTGATAAATACATTAAATACCCTATTTATCTACTTATCCACGCGGCGCCGGCGAAACATCGGCGACTCCGAAGGGGTACGTGTCGCGCCGCGATTGGGCGCCGCCATCCGAGTCATCCGTCCGGGCCCCGCGGTTCATGTAACATTCCACGGTCCGGCGCAATCCGAGCCGTCCGCTCGATACACGCGCGATCCAACGGCTCCCGGTCATCGTCTACGGCCGGTGTGCACCCGTGACCGTCAACCTTCTAACCCTAATTTCTCACTCGATTCTCAACGGATTTTCGTGTTCTTATGCTCTATGGATTCGTCTTGAAGAGACGAACACATCCATACTGATAAACATGCATTTAAATTGACTCAAATTAAAATGAGAATCTTTGGAAGCTCGGGAAGAAGAGGGAGTCCATACCTTTGCTCAGAGAAGTGAAGCTTCGATCTGAGAGTTGTTACACCTTCGATTGGATCCTAGTAAGCTCCAGATGAAGTCTCCGAGTCCAGTGACTTGTCTAGATTGGACCTCGACCACAGCCCGATCACAAAGCTTGGAGGCTGGAGCAACCGGGTGGCTCTAGAGATGGGGCTTTCGGTGGGGAACTTCTCCTCTTGGTCCGAGTGAAGGTGTAGGACCAATCAATTTGGGAATTGGCTCACTGTGAAGAAGTGTCCTGGTTTTTGGGCTAAAGTTTGAGCTCGAAATCGGGCTCGACTAGAGGGAATTGGGGCTGGAATTCAGTGGGGATCAGGTGCTCTATGTGTGAAGAGTGATCTGGAGTGATTTTGGCAGAGTTTCCTTAAGGTTTTTGGTTCAGCACCTCCTTTGGCCGAGAGGGTGAGGGGTTTAAATAGGCATGGCTGGAGGCTCTCCAGGGGAGTTTAATGGTTGGGATCAGCTGCTCTGGTGAGGAGAAGAACAGTCTGCGATGGCCATTTGGAGTGAGGCGGCTCGAGCAAGGTGGAATTCCAAAATTTGGCTCCTCCCGAGGTTTCGGGCATGGTGTTTTCCGGCGGCCGGGTGGCCGGCCGGCCGAGTCGGGTCACCCTCAAGCTCGGGTGGGTCGGGCTGGAGGCTTGTGCGATCAATTGAGATTTGACATGTGTAAAGGAGTTTGATTTAAATGGAATGGGAGAAGGCTCACTTTGGCTTGGTTTGGGTCAACCCACCATTTTGGGCTTGGTGCACCCTTCCAAGCTCGATTTTGAGCTGAGGGAATCATTTAGGTCGGCTTAGAAGGAGTGGTGAAGTCTCCATCCATGATGAGGTGGCTAAACATGGTTTAGTGTGTGACATGATTAAGGTAAAAAAGGGTTAAAGGAAGTTTAAGAAAGAACCCCTCTTCTTGCCATAAATGGACTAATGACAAGTCAAAGCCCTCATGGCTTCATGTGGCTTGAGAATGGCTTGTTCATGGCTTCATTTGGCTTGGGAAAAGGTTGATTTGTTTCATGAAAAGGGTTTTAGAAATATTTGACATTTAGGGGGTAACTTGACATGTGGCTTGATTTGGAATGGTTTAATTGATGATTTTGCAACTTAGGGGTGATTTTGATCAAATGGATGATGAGGGGAAGTGTCATGTGGGCTTTAGGATGATTTGGGCTTTTGAATTTTGAAGGAAATGAGCTTTTAGGAGGGTTTAAGGGATGGGCCCTTAAGTTTAAAAATGAATTTATGGATGGGAATTTTGTAAAGAGGTTGGGCCAAATAATTGTTGGGTTTAGCTCATGGATGTGTCATGAGTGATTTGAAACAAATTTGGGGTGATTTGGATTTGAATTGGGTTGAATTTGGGTTAAGTTTGGGTCATGGGTCCAAATTGGGCCTTTTGACCTTGGGTTGAGTTTGAGTGGGACTTGGGTTCAAATTTTGGGCAAATAATGTTAGGGTTTTGTTTGTGGGAATGTTAAGGAAGATTTAGAAAAGATTTGAGGTTAATTGGAGTTGAATTGGGTGAGTTTGGGTTAAGTTTGGGTCATGGGTCCAAATTGGGCTTTAAGGCCAAAAGTGAGATTGGATCCAAATGTCAATCAAATTGGACTTGGATTTGGTTTAAATTGGTATTGGGAATGTTGAATTGAAGTTTAGAATTGAATTGGGCCAGAATTTGGGTCAATTGGATAGGTTTGGTTTAACATTGGGTTCACTTTGGGTTAAAATGGGTCAATTTGGGGGTTTTGACAAAAGTAGGGTAAATTGACAAAATTGGCCCATGGTGTAGTTGGACAAAATGAAATTGGGAATATTTAGGATTTTCTGGAATTTTCTGGGAATTTTCTGAATTTTTGGATTTTTAGGCCAAGAAGGGTATTTTGGGTATTTAGAGGGTATTGGGGGGTATTTTTGGAATCTTTGGTATTTTTGGGTATGGATGATCAATTTGAGTGATATGGAGATGTTTGGGATTGATTTTGGAAAATTTTGGGTAATTTGGAAATTTTGCAAAAATTTGGGTAATTTCAAGAGTTTTGGGTAGGTTTAGTAGGTGTAGGGTCTCGGGGTCAAAAATTGAAAATTTGGGAAATTGAAGATTGGGTAAACCTAGGTGGAAAGAAATCATTTTGGTTGAGCCATGAAGCCATTTCAAGCCCATATGAGCCATGAAAGGACTCATTTGAGGCATTCACTATGTTGTTCCTAACCCTCTTAGCCAAGGGCTTAGGGGTTAAGGACCATCCATGTGAATCACCTACATGAGTCAGGAGGTTAAGTTGGGTATGGGTGTGGTTTTAGGAAGTGTGTGGAAATGTAGTGTGTAAGTGTAGTGTAAGTCGGCCCCTTCACTGCACTGTGCCACCTGTAGGCGATCCTAAGGCCAAAGAGTCCTATATGAACTCATCCTTTAAACTTCCACATTTGATTTCAACCCTCTAGGTGATTAGAGGTCTATAGTCAAGTTTGTGGAGTTTGCAGGGAGTTTAGAAGTGGTTTGAATTTCTAAAAGGCGGGTCCCAATTCTAGTCCTCTAAGATAGTCAAAGGAAAAGCCTAAGGCTAGATCCTAAGCACTAAAAGAAGAAGGGAAGACCTCATCAAAAATGAGGTCAACAAATGGACCTCCGATAGGTGTGGTGAGTCGACGGAGCACACCGCGCGTATTGGTGTTGACCGAAGCGATCAACAAAACCAACACGGATGTCCAAGTGACGAACTTAGGACGAAGTAGAAGAGTTCTACTGGGGAGTGTCAAGTATATCTCCGGAACCGGAGATTCTTGAACTCTCGCTGGGGAAAGGAAAAGGAGGTGAATCCCAAATCACATGATCTGGGGGATTTCGATTTAGATTTTATTTTGTTTTAGATTTTTATGTGTGAGTTTAGATTTCAACTTGGAGAGTTTTTTTTTTAGATTGAAGTTTTGTCAAAATTAATTTGAGGGATTTGATTTGAAATGAAAATTGGAGTTACGAGGTTTTAGATGTAACATCTCCAACCTCGAAAGAAAATTGAATTGATTAGATTGAATCGTTGCAATGAGAAGAGATCTCGTAGCAAAGTGGTGTTGGATGTAAAATCCTTAACCTCAAGAGTTTGATTTTTTTTGATGTATTTCATCGCAATAGGGAAAGAATCCTAAAGCAATGCAGTCTCGGATGTAAATCCTCAACCCAAAAGTTTGAATTTTGATGTATTTCATTGCAATAGGGAAAGAATCCTAAAGCAGTGCGATCTTGGATGTAAAATCCTCGACCCAAAAGTTTGAATTTTGATGTACTTCAAGGTCAATAGGAAAAGAATCCTAAAGCAGTGCAGTCTTGGATGTGAAATCCTCGACCCAAAAGTGTTTGATTTGATGTATTTCAGTGCAATAGGAAAAGAATCCTAAAGCAGTGCAGTCTTGGATGTAAAATCCTCGACCCAAAAGATTTGAATTTGATGTATTTCAGTGCAATAGGAAAAGAATCCTAAAGCGATGCGATCTTGGATGTAAAATCCTCGACCCAAAAGAGTTTGATTTGATGTATTTCGGTGCAATAGGAAAAGAATCCTAAAGCAAGTGCGAGTCTTGGACGTAAAATCCTCGACCCAAAAGGTTTGAATTTGATGTATTTCAGTGCAGATAGGAAAAGAATCCTAAAGCAAGTGCGGTCTTGGATGTAAAATCCTCGACCCAAAAGTTTGAATTTTGATGTACTTCAGTGCAATAGGAAAAGAATCCTAAAGCAGTGCAGTCTTGGATGTGAAATCCTCGACCCAAAAGAGTTTGATTTGATGTATTTCAGTGCAATAGGAAAAGAATCCTAAAGCAGTGCAGTCTTGGATGTAAAATCCTTGACCCAAAAGAGTTGAATTTGATGTATTTCAGTGCAATAGGAAAAGAATCCTAAAGCAGTGCAGTCTTGGATGTAAAATCCTCGACCCAAAAGTTTGAATTTTGATGTATTTCAGTGCAATAGGAAAAGAATCCTAAAGCAGTGCAGGTCTCGGATGTAAATCCTCGACCCAAAAGGTTTGAATTTGATGTATTTCAAGTGCAATAGGAAAAGAATCCTAAAGCGATGCAGTCTTGGATGTAAAATCCTCGACCCAAAAGTTTGAATTTTGATGTACTTCAGTGCAATAGGAAAAGAATCCTAAAGCAGTGCAGTCTTGGATGTAAAATCCTCGACCCAAAAGAGTTTGATTTGAATTTGATAGAGATTTGATTTGAGATCTGGAAGGATGAGTTTGAACTCGATTGAAATTTGATTTAAGATTTGATTTGAAATTTGGAAGATCAAGTTTGAAACTTGATCGAGATTGGGTTTGAAATTTGATTGAGAATTTGATTTGAGATCTAGAAGATCGGATTTGAGATTTGATAAAGATTTAGAATCTGGAAAGATTGAATTTGAATTTGATTGAGAATTTGATTCGTGATTTGGAAAGATCAAATTTGAAATTTGATCGAGAGTGGATTTGAAATTTGATTGAGAATTTGATTTGTGATTTGAAAGGATTGAAATTTGATTCGGAATTTGGAAAGATTGAATTTGAAAATTTGGAAATTTGGAAGGATGGAATTTGAAATTTGATTGAGATTTGGATTTGGAATTTGAAAACAAGGAAAACTTTATTATCATGATTTTATTTATTTTAGCATATTTTTTATTTTTTGGGTTCGGACCCAGTCATAAGTAATTACTTCGCCCGTGTTTCTAAGGATAAAGAATTCATTCCTTCGAAACATCGAGTAGCGTAATACTTTTTCAAGTATCGTCCGTTGATTGGAAGCATATGTCGTTCTCCCCGGAATTCACTAGCCGGTAGGAACCTCCCGAGTATACCGCTTCAACCACAAACGGTCCTTCCCAAGTGGGTTCAAATTTTCCTCCTATCTTGCGGTGTGCAAGAATAGGTCTCTTGAGAACGAGAACTAAGTCACCAACTTTGAAAGTTCTCGGGCGGACCGACTTGTCATGGGCTTGAACCATTTTAGCTTGGTATAGTTCTAAATTCCGTTGCGCCGCAAGTCTTTTCCCTTCCAAGCTTTCTAATTCTTCGAGTCGTAGTCCGGCGTTTTCTTCGTCGTGATCTTGTTTGCAACTCGCAATTCGAGTGAAGGAAGCCGAACCTCTAAAGGTAACACTCGCCTCGGACCCATACACCGGAGCGTAAGGTGTAGCTTGAGTAGGAGTTCGAAGGTTGTCCGGTAGGCCCATAAGGCTTCTAACAATTTCTCGTGCCAATTTCTCTTATTATCGTCCAAGGTTTTCTTTAAGATTTGAACGAGAGTTTTATTAAAAGCCTCGGCGAGGCCGTTTGCTCTTGGGTAGTAAATTGTCGAGTATCGCCGGTCGATTCCGTGTCTCCCGACAAAATTGTTGATTTGTGTGCTTCGAATGCCGACCCATTATCCGAGATAATCTCGCGCGGCACTCCGAAACGGTAGACAACTTGGTTCTTGAAAAACTGCAGCACGTGGTGTGCTTTCACTTCTCTAAGTGGAACTGCTTCTGCCCACTTGGAAAAGTAATCTGTAGCCGCAAGAATGAAACGATGTCCTTTTGAAGATGGTGGTTCTATTGGACCCACTATATCTGTGCCCCAACATTCAAATGGCCATGACGCAATTGTCGGGTGTAGCACATTTGGAGGTTGGTGTAGAACCACTCCGTGCACTTGGCATTGGTGATAGCTCTTGGCGATTTTCATGCAGTCGGTCATCATCGAGGGCCAGTAGTACCCTAGTCTTTTAATTTTCATCTTCATTTTTGGACCCGACTGGTGAGCGCCACAGAGTCCTGAATGCACCTCTTTAACGATTTCACGGGCCTCGGACCCGCTTAGGCACCTTAGCCACATTTGATCAAAAGACCTTCTGTATAATGTGTTGTTTATTAATGCGTAGGACGGAGTTCTTTTCTTGATCCGATGGGCCGACGACCTATCATCCGGTAGTTTTCCTGTTTGCGGGTAGTCCATCAATGGTTGTCGCCAATCTTCTCGTGTTTTCGTCACTCGTCGCAATCGATTCTTTTTCTTCTTCGATTTGTGTATCGTGTCTATGTCAAGCCGTGATAGGACCCGACGTCCGTGAACCGACACTTCCATCGATTCATCTTGCAAACGATCAAATTCTTTTGCGAGACGGGCTAAAGCATCTGCTAAAGCATTCTCTTTTCTAGGAATTTTGTAGATTGTCACATTTGGAATCCGTTCCAACAACTTGTATGGCATATCGGAAGTATTATTCGAGTCTTGGCTTTAAAATTCTGTACTGTCCGGCAATCTGTTGAATGATTAACTGTGAATCCCCGTAGATGTTGATGTCTGTTATCCCCATTTGAATAGTTAATTCCAATCCCGTTATGAGGGCTTCGTATTCTGCTTCGTTGTTTGTACACGGTTCTGTCAAGTGGTAGGAGTATCTTAACATCCCCCGCTCCGGTGTTATAAAGATTAGCCCGATTCCCGCCTTACCGGCACTATCACTTGCGATTCTTCGTCTTTGTGTGCTCGAAGATGCTCCGTCGAAATATAATTCCCAACGTCGATCGTCAAGGTCTTCTAGGTTCATTATTTGTTCATCCGGCGGATCGTCATCGAGAGGAGATTCGGCCGCAAAGGGTGTGCTTGCGAGGAAGTCTGCTAAGACTTGTCCCTTTACGGCACGCGAGGCACGAAAGTTATATCGAATTGCAATAATATCATTGACCATCCGGAAAGTCCGCTGGAAAGTGTTGGACGAGTCATCAAGTATTGCAATGGATTAAACTTCGAAATCAAGTTGACCTTATGAGAAAGCATGTAGTGCCCGAGCTTTTGAGCGGCGAAGATCGGGGCCAAACAATGCTTTTCAATTGCGGGATACCTTACTTCCGTCGGAAGTAAACGACGGCTTAAGTAGTAAAGAGCATTTTCTTTACCCTCATCATTGACCCAGGCTAACGAGGCTCCGAGAGAGTCATCTAAAGCCGCGATGTAAAGTATCGCCGGTCTACCCGAGACTCGGGTCGCTAAGACAGGAGGTGTCATTAAATATTGTTTAATGTCTTCGAAGGCCTTCGGCATTTCTCTTCCCAAATAAATTTGGCGTCCTTTTTAACTAGTGCCGAGAAAGGTCGACACCTACCCGACAGGTTTGAGATAAAGCGTCGAAGATATGCCAGCTTTCCTTGAAAAGATCGTAGTTGTTTTAAGGTTTTGGGAGACGACATTTCTAAGATGGCTTTAATCTTCTCCGGTCGATTTCAATTCCACGATGTCGGACAACGAATCCTAAGAATTTCCGGAGGTGACGCCGAAGGCGCATTTTAAGGGATTCATCTTAAGGTTAAATTGTCTTAATCGTTCGAAAACAATTCTCAAATCATACGAGTGGTTTTCCTTTACTTTGCTTTTGATGACGACATCGTCCACGTAGCACTCGACTTGATTGTGGATGAGATCATCAAAAATTCTTGTCATTGCTCTTTGGTAAGTTGCTCCTGCGTTCTTCGATCCGAATGGCATCACCGTGTAGCAAAATACTCCGATCGGCGTTCGAATGCCGTAAGCTTTTCATCTTCCGGAGCCATTTTTATCCGGTTGTATCCTCGAAGATCCATCCATGAATGAGAATATTTCATGTGTCGAAGCAATATCGATCATCGGCTCCGGAATCGGTAGAGGGAATTCATCTTTTGGACATGCCTTGTTTAAATCTCCGAAGTCCACACAAATTCCGATCCGACCATTCT
This sequence comes from Papilionanthe hookeriana x Papilionanthe teres, assembly GCA_022702705.1. NCBI lineage: Eukaryota > Viridiplantae > Streptophyta > Magnoliopsida > Asparagales > Orchidaceae > Papilionanthe > Papilionanthe hookeriana x Papilionanthe teres. Next base: position 16,146 of record JAKZJZ010000500.1, read on the forward strand.
TCTTTCGATCGGCACCACATTGGCTAGCCAAGTCGGGTATTGTTCTTCACGGACAAATTTAGCGTCTATTAGCTTTTTAACTTCGGCTATAACTTGTTGTTCGATTTCTAAACGCATTCTTCCGGGACCTTGTCCGATCGGAACGAAGTAGGATCCACTCTTAGCTTATGGACCGCAACCTCCGGAGCTAATCCCGGCATTTCATCGTAGCTCCAAGCAAAACAGTCTTTAAATTCCATTAATAACTTGATTATTTCTTCGGAGTCTTCTTTATCGAGTAAGGAGCTAACAAAGGTAGGTCTAGGCTCTTCGTTAGTACCTAAGTTAACTTCCGTTAACTCATCTATCGTGGATTTAATTTCTTCTTCGAATTCGGTGGAGCGTCTCCAATTTGTAAATCTTCGAGTTCGTCCGTAGTTTCCATGCGTTTTCATTGGACTTGCAAGTGACAACCAAGCAAAATTCAGTATCGTCAACTGACCCTACTGTGCCGAATCCGAGTCCATACTTTGAATTGGGAGGACGGCCGGAGTTATTCCATAACTTTTCAAAATGTTGTGATTGGCCTCTTGTCCATTGTCGAGGTAAGAAACCACGTTGAATTAAATTTTGAACACAGGGAGAGTACCACTCAAAAGGTAATTCCATTAATTCTGATGAAGTGACATCTTCGAATTGTACATTATTTTCAGCTTTGGAGGAAGAAGCACCGCGGTAGAATTTGATCGGCTTTGCACCGTCACTACGTACCTCTTTGACCTCCATACCCTCGATCTTATTAGAATGGATCGGAGTTAGGGTCATAGTATGTACGTAGTGGTTAATCTTCTCGTACATTGATTTGTATTCTTCGTTCTTTTCATCTTCGAGGGAGATCTTGTATTGCGGCTTCTTTCGACTTATTGTTGCTCGCTTCTTGCTTGATTTCTTTTTCTTCTTCGTAACTATCATCCCAATCAACATTGATGGTTGGTTTCCTCCGTCCAATTGTCCTAGCGTCTCTACCACGGCCTCGTCCCCGGCCTCGACCTCGGATGCGAGTTGTGGAGAAACCTTCACCATCTCGCCGGAAGGGAGTGGTGAGTGATCGTTGGACTAGAACTTCGGGTTCTTCGTTGTCCCGAACTTTCTTTGCTTTATTTGTTACGGTATCTCCGGAGAAGATTGTTTTCTTTGGCGGTGCATAATAAGCCGCATCTTCATGGATCCCAATCTCATGTACGGAGAATGGTTGTAAGTCGCCTTTGATGCACTCGTTCCCCTCCATCGTAATATTTGATGCACCGATGCAGAGATGATGGTACCATCCCGTTTTCATGTATCCATGGTCGGCCCAAGAGAGCGTTGAACGACGTTTCGAATCGATTATATGAAATTTCGCGGTTGTCTTTGCTAAGTCACCGGTTTTCATCGGTAGCGTTATTGACCCGAGGGCTCTTTCTCCTTTCTCGGTCGAATCCTCTTAATAACATTTTGTCGGCCTCGAGCTCACGAGCATCAATTTCCAAGTATGCTAGTGTTCGAAGACTCATTATATTGATTGATGCTCCCGGATCCACCAATACTCCGGAGAGCGTAAACTTCCCAATCAGAATCGAAATGTACAACTGGTCGGTTGTGATCCGCCGTCCCAAGTAGTAGGTCATTGTCCGTGAAGGTAACACCTCGCCGTTCCTTTAATGAGCAAACCTCATCTAAGGAATCTCCGGCCATTTGAGCTAAGCAAATTTCCGGATCAAGTAAGGCCTCGATCGAGCTTCCCTCATCTCCTTTGATAAGATGAGAGCATCGTAAATGCTCGCCTTGGCGGTAGTTTCCTAAGATGGGCTAGCACGTTGTAGTCCACTTTATTCTCATGCGTCTCGGCTTCTTCTCGAATGGGTATTTCTTCCGCCGGGGTTGGTTCTTCTTGAACAACCACCCGCTTTCCTTTGTCTTTTGGACCCATTCTCGGAGGTAGAACTCTTCCACTTCTTAAGTTGACTTCGTAATTTCTTCGAATCTAGTGTCGAGTTTGTCGGTGTCTCCTCCCGAATCGGAATGATCGGCTCTCTCGGATTATCTTCCAAATCCGAAGGTTCTAACTCTATCGTAACCGGAGCTCCTCGAAACTCACGGATAGATCCGTTGCTTGTTGAACTCTCGTAGCCTCCTCGATGGATGCCTTCTTCGTCATTTTGATCGTCGAGATCTTGTATGATTTGAGAATTGTTGTTGGTATCGAAATCGACGCCCGGATTGTCGCTAGTTACGTAATCGTTAGAAACGATCAAAACGTAGCCAACGCCATCACCCTTATCATTATATGATCCCACCGAAGTGAGCGGATAATCATACAAAATCGGAGGTTCGAGGGATTTCTCCCCCGAATCGGAAACAACTATCCTAGGATAAGCGGCCCCTAGTCTAGCCTTAGAAATCTCGGTCCCCTCTTCTTCGTCAATTTTCTTCTTCTCTTCGATTGTCTCCTGTCGAGGTGGTTCTTCTATCGCAAGTGATAGTATCGGCTTAACGAGTCTCGAACTCGAATCGAAGCTCGCACCGAAGCGGTTCGGATGTTATCTAAAATCTTCTTCGAAGACCTTGTCCGAGCGGTAGTCCATCCATCGTTGGTTGCATATGGGTCTATCGGAATGACGGGATCGGTTGAGATAACATTGACGGAACCTCCTTTCTGGGGTTCCTTCATGTACTCCTTCGGGATTGTTATATTTCCTTTCCGAAGGTTGTCGTTGAGCCAACTTTTGAAGGTAATGCAGTCTTCTATCTTGTGCCCAAGCATCCGATGGTAGGGGCAAAAGTTGGGATCACCTTTCTTGTTGACTTCCTCCGGTCTTTGGGCTCGGCACTGGAAATCCGGAGTTTTCATTAAGCTGCGGAACATCTTCGGTACCGCTTCATTTTTGAACGGATATTCTCTCGCTCGAAGCTCCCTCAATGTACGTTGCGGACGAGACGGTTGTTCATACTCGCGGAGACGACCGATAGCCGGACCGGGGTTGCTCGGTAATTTTGTTGTGGTTGTCTGCGGCCATTCCGGTGGTATTTGCATCGGTTGTTTGCCTTTGTCAACCGCCGCAACGATCCCGGATTTCTTCTCGAAGGTCTTCACCGGCTTCGCTTGTCGGTCTTGTCGGCAAAACTTAATTGCTTCGCCTCTTCTTGCAAGCTTCCGGCCTTGCTTAACAACTTCTCAAAAGTCTTAATAGTGAATCCTTCGAGGAGAAGTGCTATCGGGCCGTGAATGCTTTTAAGCAAGATGCCGATCGCATGTTGTTCTTGCAGTTGTGGTTCACACTTCATGCTTAAATTCCTCCATCGAAGTATGTAATCCACTAGAGTTTCATTCGGCCTTTGTTTCTCTACCACTAAATCACCTATAGTGATGTGGTGCCGAGCTCCGCAAATCGCTTAATGAAGAGACTCTCTAGCTCCGAGAATGTCTTCACGTAACCGTTGGGTAATCCCGCATACCGGCCGAAGGCGATTCCCGACGGACTCGCTAACGAACCGTCGGAAGAGTAGCGCATCGCTCCCGCCGGCATTGCAACAACCGGCACGAAAGTGTGCAACATGCCGTCGGGGTTCCCGGTTCCGTCGAAGGTCTTAAACGGAGGTGGTACGAAGCCTTTCGGTATTGGATGGCGTCGAATTCTTCCGGGTAAGGTCTACCCGTCCGAATGGATGTCCCGTTCTTCGATTGTGCTAAGGCTTCTCGCACTCGTCGCTCTACCAAGTTCTTGATATCCTTTTCGTGGATCATACTTTGTGCTGTATCCTTTTCACTGGTCATCCCCATCGACGGATGTAATCTCCTTTCCTCCGTCTACGATGTGAATGACCTCCGGGGGTGTCTCTCTAAGTGGTTGTACTTCGACTCCGGAGAGTGGCCGCAGCTACGGCCATCTCTTCCATCCTCTTCGCCATTCGAGCGATCGTGTCGTCCTTTTCCTCGAAGCCGTCTCTTCATCGCTCCGGCTCCTCTCTTCTGCAGCCGCAGAAGCACCTCGAGAAGCCGATGAAGCTCGTGTCTCAACCATGTTGATTTCTCGCATATTCGTTGTCCATGAATTCCGATGAGTCGATCTCATCTCCGAACTTTTCTTCTCTTTCTTTTGCCAACCGTCGGATGTCGGTTCTCAACTTTTCCATGGCATCTTCTAGCGGAGCTTCGTGTATCTTTGTGGTTGTCATGCGATGGTTGCGGGTCCTTTTTTCACGAGTCCCCTTCATCGCAAGAGCACTTTCTTCGCATTCCAGCCTCCCGGCGAGACTTTCTTTCTCGGGCCGTCGTTTCGATCTCAATCGCCCCGTAGTGGGACGCCACACCATCCTTCTAGCAGCAGAAGGTCTATGACCAGATGGTCTATCGGCCAAATGTTGGAAGGTGGTATCCTCCTTAATCTGTAATCCTGATACTACGACAGGCGGGCTAGCCTTCATTCTCTTGCTTGGCTTTTCTATCATGACAGCGGGTTCTACTCGGGGCCCAAGATGGGATTTGACTGGCACCCGTCCTATCCTTCGTAGAATTTCCGACACGGGGCAGTTTTCCTTCTTTGCTAGCTTTTCTACCAAAGTTTGCAGTCGAGCAAACGGCGTAGTTCTAGTTCTTTTCGCGGCTATCGTTGTAGTATGCGGGCCGTGGTAATGTGGCGACGAATCTTGCGAACATTCTCTTCATCCTCTCGCGGCGGAGAGGGGATGGAACCCGCTTCCTCCCAAAAGTGGTATGTAGTCGAGCAGTGGTGTATATTCGGTAGCGGTGTATATTCCGGCAACTCCGGAATTTCCTCCAGAAGGCAATCTCGGCAGCTCCGGCTTCCCCGGCGATCCTTCTATTTCTATTTCTTCTTTGGGTCTTTGTCGCCGACGGAATCTTCGAACCGGACCCGATTTCGAAGACGAAGGTCTTACAGAAGATCCGTACCCTCCACGGTAACAGTGTTTATCATAGTTCCGGATTTCTTTCCCTTCGATTTGGCGAAGTCGGGGTAGGTGCGAAACAACTAGACCAGATGGGGGTAGTAAGAACAGCTCCTCCCGCGGACGGCAGCATTCTCCTAGTCGGGACCCTTCGCAGGGAGGAAACTCTTGGGTCGACCTAAGGTCGAACTCAGCGGTGGTTCCTCGCCTTCGGATACCTTGTTCGTCGGTGCAAAGAGGGAGACGTCGGTGACTTCGACGTTCGTGTTTTCGAATCCTCGTCCAAATCGGATGACCCCATTGTCGGGCAACTTCATCCTTATAGACGGCGAAGTCCAGATCCGTTGGTGAAGGAGAAAATCAATTTCGGGGCTTCCATTTCGCAAGGTAGATTCGGTTGTCGATCCCAAGTTATGCTTCTTTTCTTCAGACGAAAAGAAAGGAATTGAAAAGAGTCCGAACTCATTCTTTGTTCATGTATTTATAAAAAAGAATCATTTGTTAAAAGAATCACTTATTAGAGGGTTTGTTTATTTAGAACGGAATGTTCAAAGGTGTAGAGAAGGTAAGGAATCCGATTCAGAAAGGAAAAGAAAGTCTTAAGCAAGACTTCCCGACTCGAAGGATCACTCCTAAACTAACACCTATCGGGGTCCACCCCACCTCGTAAATGAGGTAAAAGGATCTCGAACCTCTCTCGTTTAGGGGTGTCTAAACAAATGGCTCCTAAATCCGAGAGAATGTTGGCTATACTTGTTCAAGATAGAAATGAACATAGTATTCCAACGGAAAGAAGGGTAGTTTGATCCATTAGGGACATGGATACACTACCGATTTTTGAAAGCGAACTATTTGATTATAATGGAGAGAGGAATTTTCCTCAGATGAGTCGCCGTAAGTTGTCGGCATATTTTTAGGTTGTATTGTATTTTAAAGGGGGTCGCCTAACGTAGTTGTCGGCGAATTTAAATTTTAAATTTGATTTAAATATATATATAATTTAGAAAGTAGTATTTGACTTTGAAAATAATTTTAAATTTGAAAGTTTTAAGATATGAGATTAAACCGATCTCACATCCCAAATAGTTTATATAAATGAGCACCGCACCACAAACCGTGTATCTATCCCTAAGGATAGACACAATCGCTCGAGGGTGGGGCTCGATCAAATAAACTAGAAGTTTTGTGACATCCGTTTGGTCTCGCGAACCAATTTTATAAGCCGACAAATTCCCTCGCTTAATATGAAAGTATTAAACAGGTTTATATTACCCGGGTTCTTTAAAATTCCCTATAAGGGCAAGCCCCTATAGTTAATTACATCTTAAGTGACGGAATCACCTAAGAAAACTCTCGATAATAACCAATAATTCCGCTCTCAAGAATTTCAAAGTTTAAGGTTTTCAAAGATTGAATTTTGGAATTTCAATAGGGAATAGATCAAATTTGGAACATTTTTGTTTTGTGAATCCGAAGGAAGAAAGGTAGGAGGAATCACTGATTCGAAGTGAACTTCGGTAATTTCCCGACTATCCTATTGTTTGGCTTCGAATTTAGGAAAGTCCTAATGTTTATTTAGTATTTCAATCTCGCCAATTTTAATTAATTAGGGCTTATATTTGTATGATAAAATCAAACAAATAAATCTAGAAGATGTGAGGGTTTATTGTCGTATCTGACGACTACCTCGGAATCCTAAGACCGGTTAGGGCTTAATTTGCAATGCAAATGCCTAACAAAGAGGTTGAGGATTTATGTTGCATTAGTGCAAGCTACCTCGGAGTCCTATGGCTTTGTTGTTTAATTCTAAGAAAGTTTTGTCGAAGTAGGTTCAAGTTTTGTCGATGACGATGGCCGTGCCGCCCACCATGCTCCAAGCTCCTTGTTGTCGCAGAGGTTTAGTTTTAGAAATCATAAATCGAGAGATGAGAAAAGTGTTTTGGTTTAGAGAAGTCTTAATTTCCAAGTGTTTTGTATTTTGATTAAAACAAATCTTAAAGTTGATTATAACGACACCGGCTAAGATCCCACTGCTCCATCCTTCCGCATCATTATTTTTATCGGATTCACTTAGTCCAGATGAATTTGCTAAACTCAACCGAATGAGTTCCACACTTTCATTTAGACCGTGGGAAATCCCGTTAGCAACACGTAGGTTACATCATCCGAGGTATTCCCGATCATCCAACAGGACGTTTTAATTTAGTTGCAATTGTAGTTTTGTGTTCTGTTTGTGATTAAATTTTGAGTTGTTTTATATTTTGAAATGTTGTGGCGGTGAATTTTATCTCGCAATGACTTTTAATTTAGTTTTGGTTTCAGTTTTCGTGGACTATCCTAAAGGTGTGGGTTTTCATGCAACAGCTTGTTTTATCATGCAAGAAAAGTAAAGTGCATCCGCAATAAAGTAAATTGCAGGAAGTAAATTGCAAGAAAGTAAATTGCAATAAAATAAAAGCGTACCTGGAGGGTCTTCCCGTCATCCCAAGCTACACTTAAAACACAATTAGAATATTTAAGCAAGTTCCTAGGTAAAGCTAAGGGAAAGGTTATGGTTTTCTACCAAATTCCTAATCCTATAGCTAGTCATCTCCTATGACGTCTAGGTTCTTTGTGTTTTTGTTCGAGGACGATTTTCTTCATCAAAGAACAATTAAGTCCAATTGTTCTTATAAATATCCTATCATATTGAGGAAGTGCTTAAGAAGAATCTTAAACATCTTTTCAATATTTCTAGGATTGTTTTAAGTCCAAATGAATTTAATTATATAAATGAATCAATCGTCCGAGGTTTTCAAGTTTTGTTAACTTGCCCAGCTGAATTAAGACATTCGAATATCTTATGAGTGAAGTAGCACTTCATTTAATGTTTCATTTAGGAGTTATAATAATCAAAGCTTTCAAGGGTAAATTAGTATTTAAATGATTTGATTTAAGTTAAAGGGTTTAAATTTGGAATAGTGTTCGAGTTGCTTTAGATTTATTTTGAATTCTTTATGTCTTAGGTGACGTTATATTTAATTCAATTTAATTTAATTGAGTTTTAATTTAACTTAATTTAATTTAATTTGATTTGATGTTTAATTAATTCGATTTGATTTAATTTAATTTGAATTTAATTTAATTTAATTTAATTTAATTTAATTTAATTTAATTTAATTTAATTTAATTTAATTTGATTTAATTTAATTTAATTTAATTTAATTTAATTTAATTTAATTTAATTTAATTTAATTTAATTTAATTTTAATTTGAGATTTTAAAAGAGTTTAATGATTTAATTAAGTCTTTTAATATTTTAAATTTGAGTTATCATTTTAATTAAGAGTTAAATGTTAATGATATAATTAGTTTAGGGATTTTTTAAATTAAAGAATAAATCTCTTCCTAATAAATATCCCTTATTTTAATAATTCCAATTTTATTATTCTTCCAAATTTAATCTATTATTTAATTAAAGTTTAATTATTTTAAAATTTGTTTAATGAGTTTCTACCCTTTAATTATTTAAATTTCAATCATCCAAATCAGATTAAGATCAAATGTTTTACTTGTTGATTTTTTTATTAAACCTAAAGTTTTAATTAAGGGTTGAAAGTTTAATTACCATTTTACCCCTTAAGCTTAATAATTTCATAACTCACTAAATTGAACTTAAATGAACTTGAAATTTTTATGTGACTTCACTTATATGTCAATAAAGACATGAGAGGAGAAAATGTGATTTTTCTGTATTTAATTTATTTATATAATTATTTTTGGTGAAAATAGAGATTTTCAAGGAAAATTTGACAACATGACCAAAGGAAAGTTTCTGTCCTTAAGAAAATTAGGGGACATTCCTAATGACCAGAGAAGCACTTGGACCAATTTTGGTGATTTTTTGAATTATATTATTTTTATTATAATTATTTTGAGTTTTGGAGTGTTAATTAATTTAAAAATAAAATAAATGTTGAAAAATGGATTTTATATTTTTCAAAAATCTCTCTGATATCAAGGAAACCAGAGAAGCAAATTTTGCAATTTTCTGATTTTTCTATGATTTATTATAATTATTTTAGTGAAAATGCTAGAAAATACATTTTTTTAATTTTAAAATTACCTTAAAACTTTAAAATTCAATATCTCACTAAATAGACCTAGGAAAAATGTGGGATTTGTTCCTAAGTGATTAAAATTCAAAATGTGACATTTTGGTGAATTTTATTATTTTTGTGATTTTTATTATTTTTTAATTATTAAAAATATTAAAATATTATTAAAAATCAACTTTTTTAGAAAATTGAAATTTTAATTTTCTTAGATTCCCCTGATATCAGAGAGGCTCCAAAACCAATTTGGTGAATTTTTGAAAAGTATTTTAAAAGTTATGAATTTTTAAAGTTTAAAATGGCTAAGTCGACTTAATCAACCCAATTAGTGGGGCTAACCAAGTCCAATCGACCTCAAATTTTTATGGTGGATTCCTCTGATCCTAAAGGTCAGTGGAGAATTGATTTCAAGTCAATTTGATGCCTGGTTAACTCTAATTAATTAAAGACCTATTTTGGGTGTTTAAGCCAATTAGGGTTAATTTGAGTGAATTAACTCAAGTCCTATTTTTCCTAGAGTTCTCTGGTCATAAGGAACATCACCAAATTTTCCTAGAATTTATTTCACAACATGCTAATTTATTGGAATTAAAATACTCAAAACAGCAGACATGCATTTGAAAAATCAAGAACTTTTCATAGAGATGGCCTCCGACTTTGGAAAATTCAGGGAATGTTCCCAAGTTCGGAGGCTTCAAAAGCCCTATGGTCTCATGCCATGGTGAATTGTATACATGCATGGAGAATTAAATGTAATGCAGAGAGTAAATAAATTATAAAAAATAAAATACTTAATGAAATTAAATGATTTCTTTTCCACATTATTCTCCTCTGTTCACCGAGCAAGAGGGTATTTTTATTTTATTTTTGTGATTTTTCTACACAAAGATATGGATTTTTAAAGTTTACGATATTTAATAAATACATTAAATACCCTATTTATCTACTTATCCACGCGGCGCCGCCGAAACATCGGCAGCCTCCGAAGGGGTACGTGTCGCGCTCGCGATTGGGCGCCGCCATCCGAGTCATCCGTCCCGGGCCCCGCGGTTCATCGTAACATTCCCTGGTCCGGCGCAATCCGAACCGTCCGCTCGATACACGCGCGATCCAACGGACTGCATCCGGTCATCGTCTACGACTGGTGTGCACCCGTGAGCCGTCAACACTTCTAATCCCTAATATCTCACTCGATTCTCAACGGATTTTCGTGTTCTTATGCTCTATGGATTCGTCTCGAAGAGACGAACACATCCATACGGTAAACATGCATTTAAATTGACTCAAATTAAAATGAGAATCTTCGGAAGCTCGGGATGAAGAGTGAGTCCATACCTTTGCTCGCAGAAGTGAAGCTTCGATCCGAGAGTTGTTGCACCTTCGATCGGATCCCAGCAAGCTCCGCATGAAGTCTCCCGGTCCGGTGACTCGTCTCAGGTATGGACTTCGACCACAGCCCGATCACAAAGCTTGGAGGCCGGAGCAACCGGGTGGCCCGGAGATGGGGCTTTCGATGGCGGACACTTCTCCTCTCGGTCCAGTGAAGGTGTAGGACCAATCAATTCGGGAATTGGCTCACCGTGAAGAAGTGTCCCGGTTTTTGGCTAAAGTTCGAGCTCGAAATCGAGCTCGCCAGAGGGAATTGGCGGCCGGAATTCAGCTGGGATCGAGTGCTCTATGTGTGGAGAGTGATCCGGAGTGATTTTGCGCAGTTTCCTTAAGGTTTGTGGTTCAGCACCTCCTTTGGCCGAGAGGGTGAGGGGTTTAAATAGAGCATGGCCGGAGGCTCTCCGGGGAGTTTAATGGTCGGGATCACCGCTCCTGGTGAGGAGAAGAACAGCTCATGATGGCCATTTGGAGTGAGGCAACTCAGCAAGTGAGAATTCCAATGTTGGCTCCTCCCGAGGTTTCGGCCATGGTGTTTTCCGGCGACCGGGTGGCCGGCCGGCCAGTAGTCGTCACCCTCAAGCTCAGGTGGGTCGTGGTCGGAGGCTTGTGCAGTCAATCGAGATTTGACATGTGTAAAGGAGTTTGATTTAAATGGAATGGGAGAAGGCTCACTTTGGCTTGGTTTGGGTCAACCCACCATTTTGGGCTTGGTGCACCCTTCCAAGCCTCGATTTTGAGCCGAGGGAATCATTTAGGTCAGCCTTAGAAGGAGTGGTGAAGTCTCCATCCATGATGAGGTGGCTAAACATGGTTTAGTGTGCGACATGATTAAGGTAAAAAAGGGTTAAAGGAAGTTTAAGAAAGAACCCCCTCTTCTTGCCATAAATGGACTAATGACAAGTCAAAGCCCTCATGGCTTCATGTGGCTTGAGAATGGCTTGTTCATGGCTTCATTTGGCTTGGGAAAAGGTTGATTTGTTTCATGAAAAGGGTTTTAGAAATATTTGACATTTAGGGGGTAATTTGACATGTGGCTTGATTTGGAATGGTTTAATTGATGATTTTGCAACTTAGGGGTGATTTTGATCAAATGGATGATGAGGGGAAGTGTCATGTGGGCTTTAGGATGATTTGGGCTTTTGAATTTTCAAGGAAATGGGCTTTTAGGAGGGTTTAAGGGATGGGCCCTTAAGTTTAAAAATGAATTTATGGATGGGAATTTTGTAAAGAGGTTGGGCTAAATAATTGTTGGGTTTAGCTCATGGATGTGTCATGAGTGATTTGAAACAAATTTGGGGTGATTTGGATTTGAATTGGGTTGAATTTGGGTTAAGTTTGGGTCATGGGTCCAAAGTGGGCCTTTTGACTTGGGTTGAGTTTGAGTGGGACTTGGGTTCAAATTTTGGGCAAATAATGTTAGGGTTTTGTTTGTGGGAATGTTAAGGAAGATTTAGAAAAGATTTGAGGTTAATTGGAGTTGAATTGGGTGAGTTTGGGTTAAGTTCGGGTCATGGGTCCAAATCGGGCTTTAAGGCCAAAAGTGAGATTGGATCCAAATGTCAATCAAATTGGACTTGGATTTGGTTTAAATTGGTATTGGGAATGTTGAATTGAAGTTTAGAATTGAATTGGGCCAGAATTTGGGTCAATTGGATAGGTTTGGTTTAACATCGGGTTCACTTTGGGTTAAAATGGGTCAATTTGGGGTTTTGACAAAAGTAGGGTAAATTGACAAAATTGGCCCATGGTGTAGTTGGACAAAATGAAATTGGGAATATTTAGGATTTTCTGGAATTTTCTGGGAATTTTCTGAATTTTTGGATTTTTAGGCCAAGAAGGGTATTTTGGGTATTTAGAGGGTATTGGGGGTATTTTTGGAATCTTTGGTATTTTTGGGTATGGATGATCAATTTGAGTGATGTGGAGATGTTTGGGATTGATTTTGGAAAATTTTGGGTAATTTGGAAATTTTGCAAAAATTGGGTAATTTCAAGAGTTTTGAGTAGTTTAGTAGGTGTAGGGTCTCGGGGTCAAAAATTGAAAATTTGGGAAATTGAAGATCGGGTAAACCTAGGTGGAAAGAAATCATTTTGGTTGAGCCATGAAGCCATTTCAAGCCCATATGAGCCATGAAAGGACTCATTCGAGGCATTCACTATGTTGTTCCTAACCCTCTTAGCCAAGGGCTTGTGGGTTAAGGACCATCCATGTGAATCACCTACATGAGTCAGGAGGTTAAGTTGGGTATGGGTGTGGTTTTAGGAAGTGTGTGGAAATGTAGTGTGTAAGTGTAGTGTAAGTCAGCCCCTTCACTGCACTGTGCCACCTGTAGGCGATCCTAAGGCCAAAGAGTCCTATATGAACTCATCCTTTAAACTTCCACATTCGATTTCAACCCTCTAGGTGATTAGAGGTCTATAATCAAGTTTGTGGAGTTTGCAGGGAGTTTAGAAGTGGTTTGAATTTCTAAAAGGCGGGTCCCAATTCTAGTCCTCTAAGATAGTCAAAGGAAAAGCCTAAGGCTAGATCCTAAGCACTAAAAAGAAGAAGGGAAGACCTCATCAAAAATGAGGTCAACAAATGGACCCCCAATAGTGTGGTGAGCCGACGGAGCACACCGCGCGTATTGGTGTTGACCGAAGCGATCAACAAAACCAACACAGTATGTCCAAGTGACGAACTTAGGACGAAGTAGAAGAGTTTCGCCGGGGAGTGTCAAGTATATCTCTCGGAACCGGAGATTCTCGAACTCTCGCCGGGGAAAGGAAAAGGAGGTAAATCCCAAATCACATGATCTCGGGGAATTTCGATTTAGATTTTATTTTGTTTTAGATTTTTATGTGTGAGTTTAGATTTCAACTCGGAGAGTTTTTTTTTAGATCGAAGTTTTGTCAAAATTAATTCGAGGGATTCGATTCGAAATGAAAATTGGAGTTCGAGGTTTTAGATGTAACATCTCCAACCTCGAAAGAAAATCGAATCGATTAGATTGAATCGTTGCAATGAGAAGAGATCTCGTAGCAAAGTGGTGTTGGATGTAAAATCCTTAACCTCAAGAGTTTGATTTTTTTGATGTATTTCATCGCAATAGGAAAGAATCCTAAAGCAATGCAGCTCTCGGATGTAAATCCTCAACCCAAAAGTTTGAATTTTGATGTATTTCATTGCAATAGGAAAGAATCCTAAAGCAAAGGCAGCTTGGATGTAAAATCCTCGACCCAAAAGTTTGAATTTTGATGTACTTCAAAGGCAATAGAAAAGAATCCTAAAGCAGACAGTAGCTTGGATGTGAAATCCTCGACCCAAAAGTGTTTGATTTGATGTATTTCAAGGCAACAGAAAAGAATCCTAAAGCAAGGCAATCTTGGATGTAAAATCCTCGACCCAAAAGATTTGAATTTGATGTATTTCAAAGGCAATAGGAAAAGAATCCTAAAGCAATAGCAGCTTCGATGTAAAATCCTCGACCCAAAAGAGTTTGAATTTGATGTATTTCAAAGGCAACAGAAAAGAATCCTAAAGCAAAGTAAGCAGATTCTCTGGACGTAAAATCCTCGACCCAAAAGGTTTGAATTTGATGTATTTCAATGCAATAGGAAAAGAATCCTAAAGCAAGGCAGCCTTGGATGTAAAATCCTCGACCCAAAAGTTTGAATTTTGATGTACTTCAAAGGCAATAGAAAAGAATCCTAAAGCAATAGGTACTTGGATGTGAAATCCTCGACCCAAAAGAGTTTGATTTGATGTATTTCAAAGGCAATAGGAAAAGAATCCTAGCAAGGTAGCCTTGGATGTAAAATCCTCGACCCAAAAGAGTTGAATTTGATGTATTTCAAAGGCAACAGAAAAGAATCCTAAAGCAAGGCAATCTTGGATGTAAAATCCTCGACCCAAAAGTTTGAATTTTGATGTATTTCAAAGGCAATAGGAAAAGAATCCTAAAGCAAGGCAGTCTCGGATGTAAATCCTCGACCCAAAAGGTTTGAATTTGATGTATTTCAAAGGCAACAGAAAAGAATCCTAAAGCAAGGCAGCTTGGATGTAAAATCTTCGACCCAAAAGGTTCGAATTTGATGTACTTCAAAGGCAATAGGAAAAGAATCCTAAAGCAAAGGCAGTCTTGGATGTAAAATCCTCGACCCAAAAGAGTTTGAATTCTGAATTTCGATAGAGATTTGAATTTGAGATCCTGGAAGGATGAGTTTGAACTCGATCGAAATTTGATTTAAGATTCGATTTGAAATTTGGAAGATCAAGTTTGAAACTTGATCGAGATTGGGTTCGAAATTCGATCGAGAATTTGATTTGAGATCTAGAAGATCGGATTTGAGATTTGATAAAGATTTAGAATCTGGAAAGATTGAATTCGAATTTGATCGAGAATTTGATTCGTGATTTGGAAAGATCAAATTTGAAATTTGATCGAGAGTGGATTTGAAATTTGATCGAGAATTTGATTTGTGATTTGAAAGGATTGAAATTTGATTCGGAATTTGGAAAGATTGAATTTGAAAATTTGGAAATTTGGAAGGATGGAATTTGAAATTTGATTGAGATTCGATTTGGAATTTGAAAACAAGGAAAACTTTATTATCATGATTTTATTTATTTTAGCACATTTTATTATTTTTTGGTTCGGACTCAATCATAAGTAATTATTTCGCCCGTGTTTCTAGGGATGAAGAATTCATTCCTTCGAAACATCAGTAGCGTAATACTTTTTCAAGTATCGTCCGTCGATCGGAAGCATATGTCGTTCTCCCCGGCAATTCACTAGCCGGTAGGAACCTCCCGAGTATACCGCTTCAACCACAAACGGTCCTTCCCAAGTGGGTTCAAATTTTCCTCCTATCTTGCGTGTGCAAGAATAGGTCTCTTGAGAACGAGAACTAAGTCACCAACTTCGAAAGTTCTCGGCGACCCGCCTTGTCATGGGCTCGAACCATTTTAGCTCGGTATAGTTCTAAATTCCGTTGCGCCGCAAGTCTTTTCCCTTCCAAGCTTTCTAATTCTTCGAGTCGTAGTCCGGCGTTTTCTTCGTCGTGATCTTGTTTGCAACTCGCAATTCCGAGTGAAGGAAGCCGAACCTCTAAAGGTAACACCGCTCGGACCCATACACCGCAGCGTAAGGTGTAGCTTCGAGTAGGAGTTCGAAGGTTGTCCGGTAGGCCCATAAGGCTTCTAACAATTTCTCGTGCCAATTTCTCTTATTATCGTCCAAGGTTTTCTTTAAGATTCGAACGAGAGTTTTATTAAAAGCCTCGCCGAGGCCGTTTGCTCTCGGGTAGTAAATTGTCGAGTATCGCCGCCGATTCCGTGTCTCCCGACAAAATTGTTGATTTGTGTGCTTCGAATGCCGACCCATTATCCGAGATGATCCCGCGCGGCACTCCGAAACGGTAGACAACTTGGTTCTCGAAAACCGCAAAGACGTGGTGTGCTTTCACTTCTCTAAGTGGAACCGCTTCCGCCCACTTGGAAAAGTAATCCGTAGCCGCAAGAATGAAACGATGTCCTTTCGAAGATGGTGGTTCTATCGGACCCACTATATCCGTGCCCCAACATTCAAATGGCCACGACGCAATTGTCGGGTGTAGCACATTCGGAGGTCGGTGTAGAACCACTCCGTGCACTCGGCATCGATGACAGCCTTCGGCGATTTTCATGCAATCGGTCATCATCGAGGGCCGTAGTACCCTAGTCTTTTAATTTTCATCTTCATTTTCGGACCCGACCGGTGAGCGCCACAGCAGTCCCGAATGCACCTCTTTAACAATTTCACGGGCCTCGTACCCGCTTAGGCACCTTAGCCACATTCGATCAAAAGACCTTCCGTATAATGTGTTGTTTATTAATGCGTAGGACGTAGTTCTTTTCGATCCGATGGGCCGCCGACCTATCATCCGGTAGTTTTCCCGTTTGCGTGTAGTTCATCAATGGCCGTCGCCAATCTTCCGTGTTTTCTCGTCACCGCCGCAATCGATTCTTTTTCTTCTTCCGATTTGTGTATCGTGTCTATGTCAAGCCGTGATAGGACCCGACGTCCGTGAACCGACACTTCCACCGATTCATCTTGCAAACAGCAAATTCTTTTGCGAGACGGGCTAAAGCATCCGCTAAAGCATTCTCTTTTCTAGGAATTTTGTAGATTGTCACATTTGGAATCTGCTCCAACAACTCGTATGGCATACCGGAAGTATTGTTCGAGTCTTGGCTTTAAAATTTCGTACCGTCCGGCGATCCGTCGAATGATTAACCGTGAATCCCCGTAGATGTTGATGTCCGTTATCCCCATTCGAATAGTTAATTCCAATCCCGTTATGAGGGCTTCGTATTCCGCTTCGTTGTTTGTACACGGCTCCGTCAAGTGGTAGGAGTATCTTAACATCCCCCGCTCCGGTGTTATAAAGATTAGCCCGATTCCCGCCTTACCGGCACTATCACTTGCGATTCTTCGTCTTCGTGTGCCGAAGATGCTCCGTCGAAATATAATTCCCAACGTCGATCGTCAAGGTCTTCTAGGTTCATTATTTGTTCATCTGCGCATCGTCATCGAGAGGAGATTCGGCCGCAAAGGGTGTGCCGCGAGGAAGTCTCGCTAAGACTTGTCCCTTTACGGCACGCAGAGGCACGAAAGTTATATCGAATTGCAATAATATCATCGACCATCCGGCAAGTCCGCCGAAAGTGTTGGACGAGTCATCAAGTATTGCAATGGATTAAACTTCGAAATCAAGTCGACCTTATGAGAAAGCATGTAGTGCCCGAGCTTTTGAGCGGCGAAGATCGTGGCCAAACAATGCTTTTCAATTGCGGGATACCTTACTTCCGTCGGAAGTAAACGACGCGCTTAAGTAGTAAAGAGCATTTTCTTTACCCTCATCATCGACTCCGGCTAACAGGCTCCGAGAGAGTCATCTAAAGCCGCGGTGTAAAGTATCGCCGGTCTACCCGAGACTCGGGGTCGCTAAGACAGGAGGTGTCATTAAATATTGTTTAATGTCTTCGAAGGCCTTCTCGGCATTTCTCTTCCCAAATAAATTTGGCGTCCTTTTTAACTAGTGCCGAGAAAGGCCGACACCTACCCGACAGTGCTCGAGATAAAGCGTCGAAGATATGCCGCCTTCCTCGAAAAGATCGTAGTTGTTTTAAGGTTTTGGGAGGCGGCATTTCTAAGATGGCTTTAATCTTCTCCGGTCGATTTCAATTCCACGATGTCGGACAACGAATCCTAAGAATTTCCCGAGGTGACGCCGAAGGCGCATTTTAAGGGATTCATCTTAAGGTTAAATTGTCTTAATCGTTCGAAAACAATTCTCAAATCATACAGGTGGTTTTCCTTTACTTTGCTTTTGATGACGACATCGTCCACGTAGCACTCGACTTGATTGTGGATGAGATCATCAAAAATTCTCGTCATTGCTCTTTGGTAAGTTGCTCCTGCGTTCTTCAGTCCGAATGGCATCACCGTGTAGCAAAATACTCCGATCGGCGTTCGAATGCCGTAAGCTTTTCATCTTCTCGGAGCCATTTTTATCTCGGTTGTATCCCGAAGATCCATCCATGAATGAGAATATTTCATGTGTCGAAGCAATATCGATCATCGCTCCGGAATCGGTAGAGGGAATTCATCTTTTCGGACATGCCTCGTTTAAATCTCTCGAAGTCCACACAAATTCTCGATCCGACCATTCTTCTTTCGATCGGCACCACATTGGCTAGCCAAGTCGGGTATTGTTCTTCACGGACAAATTTAGCGTCTATTAGCTTTTTAACTTCGGCTATAACTTGTTGTTCGATTTCTAAACGCATTCTTCTCGGGACCTCGTCCGACCGGAACGTAGCAGGATCCACTCCTAGCTTACGGACCGCAACCTCTCGGAGCTAATCCTCGGCATTTCATCGTAGCTCCAAGCAAAATAGTCTTTAAATTCCATTAATAACTCGATTATTTCTTCGGAGTCTTCTTTATCGAGTAAGGAGCTAACAAAGGTAGGTCTAGGCTCTTCGCTAGTACCTAAGTTAACTTCCGTTAACTCATCTATCAGGATTTAATTTCTTCTTCGAATTCTGTGGAGCGTCTCCAATTTGTAAATCTTCGAGTTCGTCCGTAGTTTCCATGCAGCTTCATCGGACTTGCAAGTGACAACCAAGCAAAATTCAGCATCGTCAATCGACCCTACCGTGCCGAATCCGAGTCCATACTTCGAATCGGGAGGACGACCGGAGTTATTCCATAACTTTTCAAAATGTTGTGATCGGCTCTCGTCCATTGTCGAGGTAAGAAACCACGTTGAATTAAATTTTGAACACAGGGAGAGTACCACTCAAAAGGTAATTCCATTAATTTCGATGAAGTGACATCTTCGAATTGTACATTATTTTCGCTTTGGAGGAAGAAGCACCGCGGTAGAATTCTGATCGGCTTAGCACCGTCACTACGTACCTCTTCGACCTCCATACCCTCGATCTTATTAGAATGGATCGGAGTTAGGGTCATAGTATGTACGTAGTGGTTAATCTTCTCGTACATCGATTTGTATTCTTCGTTCTTTTCATCTTCGAGGGAGATCTTGTATTGCGGCTTCTTTCGACTTATTGTTGTCGCTTCTGCTTCGATTTCTTTTTCTTCTTCGTAACTATCATCCCAATCAACATTGATGGTTGGTTTCCTCTCGTCCAATCGTCCTAGCGTCTCTACCACGGCCTCGTCCCCGGCCTCGACCTCGGATGCGAGTCGTGGAGAAACCTTCACCATCTCGCCGAAGGGAGTGGTGAGTGATCGTTGACTAGAACTTCGTGTTCTTCGTTGTCCCGAACTTTCTTTGCTTTATTTGTTACGCATCTCCGGAGAAGATTGTTTTCTTGGCGGTGCATAATAAGCCGCATCTTCATGGATCCCAATCTCATGTACGGAGAATGGTCGTAAGTCGCCTTTGATGCACTCGTTCCCCTCCATCGTAATATTTGATGCACCGATGCGCAGATGATGGTACCATCCCGTTTTCATGTATCCATGGTCGGCCCAAGAGAGCGTTGAACGACGTTTCGAATCGATTATATGAAATTTCGCGGTTGTCTTTGCTAAGTCACCGGTTTTCATCGCAGCGTTATCGACCCGAGGGCTCTTTCTCCTTTCTCGTCGAATCCTCTTAATAACATTTTGTCGGCCTCGAGCTCACGAGCATCAATTTCCAAGTATGCTAGTGTTCGAAGACTCATTATATTGATCGATGCTCCCGGATCCACCAATACTCCGGAGAGCGTAAACTTCCCAATCGTAATCGAAATGTACAACGGCTCGGTCGTGATCCGCCGTCCCAAGTAGTAGGTCATTGTCCGTGAAGGTAACACCTCGTCGTTCCTTTAACGAGCAAACCTCATCTAAGGAATCTCCGGCCATTTGAGCTAAGCAAATTTCCGGATCAAGTAAGGCCTCGATCGAGCTTCCCTCATCTCCTTTCGATAAGATGAGAGCATCGTAAATGCTCGGCTTGGCCGGTAGTTTCCTAAGATGGGCTAGCACGTTGTAGTCCACTTTATTCTCATGCGTCTCGCTTCTTCTCGAATGGGTATTTCTTCCGCCGGGGTTGGTTCTTCTTGAACAACCACCGCTTTCCTTTGTCTTTTGGACCCATTCTCGGAGGTAGAACTCTTCCACTTCTTAAGTCGACTTCGTAATTTCTTCCGAATCTAGTGTCGAGTTTGTCGGTGTCTCCTCCCGAATCGGAATGACCGGCTCTCCCGGATTATCTTCCAAATCTGAAGGTTCTAACTCTATCGTAACCGGAGCTCCTCGAAACTCACGCATAGATCCGTTGCTCGTTGAACTCTCGTAGCCTCCTCGATGGATGCCTTCTTCGTCATTTTGATCGTCGAGATCTTGTATGATTCGAGAATTGTTGTTGGTATCGAAATCGACGCCCGGATTGTCGCTAGTTACGTAATCGTTAGAAACAATCAAAACGTAGCCAACGCCATCACCCTTATCATTATATGATCCCACCGAAGTGAGCAGATAATCATACAAAATCGCAGGTTCGAGGGATTTCTCCCCCGAATCGGAAACAACTATCCTAGGATAAGCAGCCCCTAGTCTAGCCTTAGAATCTCGGTCCCCTCTTCTTCGTCAATTTTCTTCTTCTCTTCGATTGTCTCCCGTCGAGGTGGTTCTTCTATCGCAAGTGATAGTACCGGCTTAACGGGTCTCGAACTCGAATCGAAGCTCGCACCGAAGCGGTTCGGATGTTATCTAAAATCTTCTTCGAAGACCTTGTCCAGCGGTAGTCCATCCATCGTTGGTTGCATATGGGTCTATCTGAATGACGGGATCGGCTGAGATAACATCGACGGAACCTCCTTTCCGGGGTTCCTTCATGTACTCCTTCGGGATTGTTATATTTCCTTTCCGAAGGTTGTCGTCGAGCCAACTTTCGAAGGTAATGCAGTCTTCTATCTTGTGCCCAAGCATCCGATGGTAGGGGCAAAAGTCGGGATCACCTTTCTTGTTGACTTCCTCCGGTCTTTGGGCTCGGCACTGGAAATCTGGAGTTTTCATTAAGCCGCGGAACATCTTCGTACCGCTTCATTTTTGAACGGATATTCTCTCGCTCGAAGCTCCCTCAATGTACGTTGCGGACGAGACGGTTGTTCATACCGCGGAGACGACCGATAGCCGGACCGGGTTGCCGGTAATTTTGTTGTGGTTGCCGCGGCCGTTCGGTGGTATTTGCATCGGTTGTTTGCCTTTGTCAACCGCCGCAACGATCCCGGATTTCTTCTCGAAGGTCTTCACCGGCTTCTCGCTTGTCGGTCTTGTCGGCAAAACTTAATTGCTTCGCCTCTTCTTGCAAGCTTCCGGCCTTGCTTAACAACTTCTCAAAAGTCTTAATAAGTGAATCCTTCGAGGAGAAGTGCTATCGGCCGTGAATGCTTTTAAGCAAGATGCCGACCGCATGTTGTTCTTGCAGCTTGTGGTTCACACTTCATGCTTAAATTCCTCCATCGAAGTATGTAATCCACTAGAGTTTCATTCGGCCTTTGTTTCTCTACCACTAAATCACCTATAGTGATGTGGTGCCGAGCTCCGCAAATCGCTTAATGAAGAGACTCTCTAGCTCCGAGAATGTCTTCACCGTAACCGTTGGGCACTCCCGCATACTCGCCGAAGGCGATTCCCGACAGATCGCTAACGAACCGTCGGAAGAGTAGCGCATCGCTCCCGCCGGCATTGCAACAACCGGCACGAAAGTGTGCAACATGCCGTCGGGGTTCCCGTTCCGTCGAAGGTCTTAAACAGCAGGTGGTACGAAGCCTTTCGGTATCGGACATCGTCGAATCTCTTCCGGGTAAGGTCTACCCGTCCGAATGGATGTCCCGTTCTTCGATCGTGCTAAGGCTTCTCGCACCCGCTCGCTCTACCAAGTTCTTGATATCCTTTTCAGTGGATCATACTTCGTGCCGTATCCTTTTTCACCGGGTCATCCCCATTGACGGATGTAATCTCCTTTCCTCCGTCTACGATGTGAATGACTTCGGGGGTGTCTCTCTATGTGGTTGTACTTCGACTCCGGAGAGTGGCCGCAGCTACGGCCATCTCTTCCATCCTCTTCGCCATTCGAGCGATCGTGTCGTCCTTTTCCCGAAGCCGTCTCTTCATCGCTCCGGCTCCTCTCTTCGCAGCCGCAGGAGCACCTCGAGAAGCCGATGAAGCTCGTGTCTCAACCATGTTGATTTCTCGCATATTCATTGTCCATGAATTCCGATGAGTCGATCTCATCTCCGAACTTTTCTTCTCTTTCTTTTGCCAACCGTCGGATGTCGGTTCTCAACTTTTCCATGGCATCTTCTAGCGGAGCTTTCGTGTATCTTCGTGGTTGTCATGCGATGGTTGCCGGTCCTTTTTTCACGAGTCCCCTTCATCGCAAGAGCACTTTCTTCGCATTCCAGCCTCCCGGCGAGACTTTCTTCTCGGCCGTCGTTTCGGCCTCAATCGCCCCGTAGTGGGACGCCACACCATCCTTCTAGCAGCAGGAGGTCTATGACCGCATGGTCTATCTGCCAAATGCCGGAAGGTGGTATCCTCCCTAATCCGTAATCCCGATACTACGACAGGCGGGCTAGCCTTCATTCTCTCGCTCGGCTTTTCTATCATGACGGCGGGTTCTACTCGGGGCCCAAGACGGGATTCGACCGGCACCCGTCCTATCCTTCGTAGAATTTCCGACACGGGCGCTTTTCCTTCTTTGCTAGCTTTTCTACCAAAGCTCGCAATCGAGCAAACGGCGTAGTTCTAGTTCTTTTCGCGGCTATCGTCGTAGTATGCGGGCCGTGGTAATGTGGCAGCGAATCTTGCGAACATTCTCTTCATCCTCTCGCGGCGGAGAGGGGATGGAACCCGCTTCCTCCCAAAAGTGGTATGTAGTCGTGCAGATGGTGTATATTCCGGTAGCGGTGTATATTCCGGCAACTCCGGAATTTCCTCCAGAAGGCAATCTCGCCAGCCTCCGGCTTCCCCGGCGATCCTTCTATTTCTATTTCTTCTTCGGGTCTTCGTCAGCCGACGGAATCTTCGAACCGGACCCGATTTCGAAGACGAAGGTCTTACAGAAGATCCGTACCCTCCACGGTAACAGTGCTTATCATAGTTCCGGATTTCTTTCCCTTCGATTTGGCGTAGTCGGGGTAGTGCAAACAACTAGACCAGTGGGGGTAGTAAGAACAGTCCTCCCGCGGACGGCGAACATCCTCCTAGTCGGGACCCTTGCATGGGAGGAAACTCTCGGGTCGACCTAAGGTCGAACTCGCGCGTGGTTCCTCGCCTTCGATACCTTGTTCGTCGCTGCAAAGAGGGAGACGTCGGTGACTTCGACGTTCGTGATGTCGAATCCTCGTCCAAATCGGATGACCCCATTGTCGGGCAGCTTCATCCTTATAGCATGCCGAAGTCCAAATCCGTTGGTGAAGGAGAAAATCGACTTCGGGCTTCCATTTCCGCAAGGTAGACTCGGTCGTCGATCCCAGTTATGCTTCTTTTCTTCAGACGAAAAGAAAGGAATTGAAAAGAGTCCGAACTCATTCTTTGTTCATGTATTTATAAAAAAGAATCATTTGTTAAAAGAATCACTTATTAGAGGGTTTGTTTATTTAGAACGGAATGTTCAAAGGTGTAGAGAAGGTAAGGAATCCGATTCGTAAAGGAAAAGAAAGTCTTAAGCAAGACTTCCCGACTCGAAGGATCACTCCTAAACTAACACCTATCGTGGGTCCACCCCACCTCGTAAATGAGGTAAAAGGATCTCGAACCTCTCTCGTTTAGGGGTGTCTAAACAAGTGGCTCCTAAATCCGAGAGAATGTCGGCTATACTCGTTCAAGATAGAAATGAACATAGTATTCCAACGGAAAGAAGGGTAGTTCGATCCATTAGGGACATGGATACACTACCGATTTTTGAAAGCGAATTATTTCGATTATAATGGAGAGAGGAATTCTCCTCACGTGAGTCGCCGAAGTTGCTCGCGATATTTTTAGGTTGTATTGTATTTTAAAAGGGGGTCGCCTAACGTAAGTTGTCGGCGAATTTAAATTTTAAATTTGATTTAAATATATATATAATTTAGAAAGTAGTATTCGACTTCGAAAATAATTTTAAATTTGAAAGTTTTAAGATATGAGATTAAACCGATCTCACATCCCAAATAAGTTTATATAAATGAGCACCGCACCACAAACCGTGTATCTATCCCTAAGGATAGACACACCGCTCGAGGGTGGGGCTCGATCAAATAAACTAGAAGTTTTGTGACATCCGTTTGGTCTCGCGAACCAATTTTATAAGCCGACAAATTCCCCGCTTAATATGAAAGTATTAAACGTGGTTTATATTACCTCGGGTTCTTTAAAATTCCCTATAAGGGCAAGCCCCTATAGCTAATTACATCTTAAGTGACGGGAATCACCTAAGAAAACTCTCGATAATAACCAATAATCTCGCTCTCAAGAATTTCAAAGTTTAAGGTTTTCAAAGATTGAATTTTGAATTTCAATAGGGAATAGATCAAATTTGGAACATTTTTGTTTTGTGAATCCGAAGGAAGAAAGGTAGGAGGAATCACCGATTCGAAGTGAACTTCGGTAATTTCCCGACTATCCTATTGTTCGGCTTCGAATTTAGGAAAGTCCTAATGTTTATTTAGTATTTCAATCTCGCCAATTTTAATTAATTAGGGCTTATATTTGTATGATAAAATCAAACAAATAACTCTAGAAGATGTGAGGGTTTATTGTCGTATCTGACGACTACCTCGGAATCCTAAGACCTAGTTAGGGCTTAATTTGCAATGCAAATGCCTAACAAAGAGGTCGAGGATTTATGTTGCATTAGTGCAAGCTACCTCGGAGTCCTATGGCTTTGTTGTTTAATTCTAAGAAAGTTTTGTCGAAGTAGGTTCAAGTTTTGTCGATGACGATGGCCGTGCTGCCCACCATGCTCCAAGCTCCTTGTTGTCGCAGAGGTTTAGTTTTAGAAATCATAAATCAGGAGATGAGAAAAGTGTTTTGGTTTAGAGAAGTCTTAATTTCCAAGTGTTTTGTATTTTGATTAAAACAAATCTTAAAGTTGATTATAACGACACCGGTTAAGATCCCACGGCTCCATCCTTCCGCATCATTATTTTTATCGGATTCACTTAGTCCGTATGAATTTGCTAAACTCAACCGAATGAGTTCCACACTTTCATTTAGACCGTGGAAATCCCGTTAGCAACACGTAGGTTACATCATCCGAGGTATTCCCGATCATCCAACAAGACGTTTTAATTTAGTCGCAATCGTAGTTTTGTGTTCCGTTTGTGATTAAATTTTGAGTTGTTTTATATTTTGAAATGTTGTGGCGGTGAATTTTATCTTGCAATGACTTTTAACTTAGTTTTGGTTTCAGCTTTAGGGACTATCCTAAAGGTGTGGGTTTTCATGCAAATGCATTGTTTTATCATGCAAGAAAAGTAAAGTGCATCCGCAATAAAGTAAATCGCAGGGAAGTAAATTGCAAGAAAGTAAATCGCAATAAAATAAAAGCGTACCCGGAGGGTCTTCCCGTCATCCCAAGCTACACTTAAAACACAATTAGAATATTTAAGCAAGTTCCTAGTAAAGCTAAGGGAAAGGTTATGGTTTTCTACCAAATTCCTAATCCTATAGCCTAGTCATCTCCTACGACGTCTAGGTTCTTTCGTGTTTTTGTTCGAGGACGATTTTCTTCATCAAAGAACAATTAAGTCCAATTGTTCTTATAAATATCCTATCATATCGAGGAAGTGCTTAAGAAGAATCTTAAACATCTTTTCAATATTTCTAGGATCGTTTTAAGTCCAAATGAATTTAATTATATAAATGAATCAATCGTCCGAGGTTTTCAAGTTTTGTTAACTCTGCCCAGTTGAATTAAGACATTCGAATATCTTATGAGTGAAGTAACACTTCATTTAATGTTTCATTTAGGAGTTATAATAATCAAAGCTTTCAAGGGTAAATTAGTATTTAAATGATTCGATTTAAGTTAAAGGGTTTAAATTGGAATAGTGTTCAAGTTGCTTTAGATTTATTTTGAATTCTTTATGTCTTAGTGTGACGTTATATTTAATTCAATTTAATTTAATTGAGTTTTAATTTAACTTAATTTAATTTAATTTGATTTGATGTTTAATTAATTTGATTTGATTTAATTTAATTTAATTAATTTAATTTAATTTAATTTAATTATTTAATTTAATTTAATTTAATTATTTAATTTAATTTAATTTAATTTAATTTAATTTAATTTAATTTAATTTAATTTAATTTAATTTAATTTAAGTTTAATTTAATTTAATTTAATTATTTAATTTAATTTTAATTTAATTTAATTTATAATTTTAATTTAGATTTTAAAAGAGTTTAATGATTTAATTAAGTCTTTTAATATTTTAAATTCGAGTTATCATTTTAATTAAGAGTTAAATGTTAATGATATAATTAGTTTAGGGATTTTTTAAATTAAAGAATAAATCTCTTCCTAATAAATATCCCTTATTTTAATAATTCCAATTTTATTATTCTTCCAAATTTAATCTATTATTTAATTAAAGTTTAATTATTTTAAAATTTGTTTAATGAGTTTCTACCCTTTAATTATTTAAATTTCAATCATCCAAATCAGATTAAGATCAAATGTTTTACTTGTTGATTTTTTTATTAAACCTAAAGTTTTAATTAAGGGTTGAAAGTTTAATTACCATTTTACCCCTTAAGCTTAATAATTTCATAACTCACTAAATTGAACTTAAATGAACTTGAAATTTTTATGTGACTTCACTTATATGTCAATAAAGACATGAGAGGAGAAAATGTGATTTTTCTGTATTTAATTTATTTATATAATTATTTTTGGTGGAAAATAGAGATTTTCAAGGAAAATTTGATAACATGACCAAAGGAAAGTTTCTGTCCTTAAGAAAATTAGGGGACATTCCTAATGACCAGAGAAGCACTTGGACCAATTTTGGTGATTTTTTGAATTATATTATTTTTATTATAATTATTTTGAGTTTTGGAGTGTTAATTAATTTAAAAATAAAATAAATGTTGAAAAATGGATTTTATATTTTTCAAAAATCTCTCTGATATCAAGGAAACCAGAGAAACAAATTTTGCAATTTTCTGATTTTTCTATGATTTATTATAATTATTTTAGTGAAAATGCTAGAAAATACATTTTTTTAATTTTAAAATTACCTTAAAACTTTAAAATTCAATATCTCACTAAATAGACCTAGGAAAAATGTGGGATTTGTTCCTAAGTGATTAAAATTCAAAATGTGACATTTTGGTGAATTTTATTATTTTTGTGATTTTTATTATTTTTTAATTATTAAAAATATTAAAATATTATTAAAAATCAACTTTTTTAGAAAATTGAAATTTTAATTTTCTTAGATTCCCCTGATATCAGAGAGGCTCCAAAACCAATTTGGTGAATTTTTGAAAAGTATTTTAAAAGTTATGAATTTTTAAAGTTTAAAATGGCTAAGCGACTTAATCAACCCAATTAGTGGGGCTAACCAAGTCCAATCGACCTCAAATTTTTATGGTGGATTCCTCTGATCCTAAAGGTCAGTGGAGAATTGATTTCAAGTCAATTTGATGCTCTGGTTAACTCTAATTAATTAAAGACCTATTTTGGGTGTTTAAGCCAATTAGGGTTGTTTCAAGTGAATTAACTCAAGTCCCATTTTTCCTAGAGTTCTCCGGTCATAAGGAACATCACCAAATTTTTCTAGAATTTATTTCACAACATGCTAATTTATTGGAATTAAAATACTCAAAACAGTGACATGCGAATTTGAAAAATAAATAACTTTTCATAGAGATGGCCTCTCGACCTTGGAAAATTCGTGGAATGTTCCCAAGTTCGCAGGCTTCAAAAGCCCTATGGTCTCATGCCATGGTGAATTGTATACATGCATGGAGAATTAAATGTAATGCAGAGAGTAAATAAATTATAAAAAATAAAATACTTGATGAAATTAAATGATTTCTTTTCCACATTATTCTCCTCTCGTTCACCGAGCAAGAGGGTATTTTTATTTTATTTTTGTGATTTTTCTACACAAAGATATGGATTTTTAAAGTTTCTGATATTTAATAAATACATTAAATACCCTATTTATCTACTTATCCACGCGGCGCCGCCGAAACATCGGCAGCCTCCGAAGGGGTACGTGTCGCGCCGCGATTGGGCGCCGCCATCCGAGTCATCCGTCCCGGCCCCGCGGTTCATCGTAACATTCCCCGGTCCGGCGCAATCCGAACCGTCCGCTCGATACACGCGCGATCCAACGGCTCCTCCGGTCATCGTCTACGACCGGTGTGCACCCGTGAGCCGTCAACCTTCTAACCCTAATTTCTCACTCGATTCTCAACGGATTTTCGTGTTCTTATGCTTCTATGGATTCGTCTTCAAGAGACGAACACATCCATACGGTAAACATGCATTTAAATTGACTCAAATTAAAATGAGAATCTCTCGGAAGCTCGGGAAGAAGAGGGAGTCCATACCTTTGCTCGTAGAAGTGAAGCTTCGATCCGAGAGTTGTTACACCTTCGATCGGATCCCAAGCAAGCTCCGCATGAAGTCTCCCGGTCCGGTGACTCGTCCAGGTTGGATCTCGACCACAGCCCGATCACAAAGCTTGGAGGCCGGAGCAACCGGGTGGCCTCAGAGATGGGGCTTTCAGTGGGGAACTTCTCCTCTTGGTCCAGTGAAGGTGTAGGACCAATCAATTCGGGAATCGGCTCACCGCGAAGAAGTGTCCCGGTTTTCGGGCTAAAGTTCGAGCTCAAAATCGGGCTCGCCAGAGGGAATCGGGGCCGGAATTCAGCTGGGGATCGAGTGCTCTATGTGTGGAGAGTGATCTCGGAGTGATTTTGGCGCAGTTTCCTTAAGGTTTGTGCTTCAGCACCTCCTTTGGCCGAGAGGGTGAGGGGTTTAAATAGGCATGGCTGGAGGCTCTCCAGTGGGAGTTTAATGGTCGGGATCACCAGCTCCGGTGAGGAGAAGAACGACTCGCAATGGCCATTCGGAGTGAGGCAGCCTCAAGCAAGGTGGAATTCCAAAATTCGCTCCTCCCAAGGTTTCGGCATGGTGTTTTCCGACGGATCGGGTGGCCGGCCGGCCAGTGGTCGGTCACCCTCAAGCTCAAGTGGGTCGTGGTCGGAGGCTTGTGCAATCAATCGAGATTTGACATGTGTAAAGGAGTTTGATTTAAATGGAATGGGAGAAGGCTCACTTTGGCTTGGTTTGGGTCAACCCACCATTTTGGGCTTGGTGCACCCTTCCAAGCTCTGATTTCGAGCCGAGGGAATCATTTAGGTCAGCTTAGAAGGAGTGGTGAAGTCTCCATCCATGATGAGGCGGCTAAACATGGTTTAGTGTGCGACATGATTAAGGTAAAAAGGGTTAAAGGAAGTTTAAGAAAGAACCCCTCTTCTTGCCATAAATGGACTAATGACAAGTCAAAGCCCTCATGGCTTCATGTGGCTTCGAGAATGGCTTGTTCATGGCTTCATTTGGCTCTGGGAAAAGGTTCGATTTGTTTCATGAAAAGGGTTTTAGAAATATTTGACATTTAGGGGGTAATTTGACATGTGGCTTGATTTGGAATGGTTTAATTGATGATTTTGCAACTTAGGGGTGATTTTGATCAAATGGATGATGAGGGGAAGTGTCATGTGGGCTTTAGGATGATTTGGGCTTTTGAATTTTCAAGGAAATGGGCTTTTAGGAGGGTTTAAGGGATGGGCCCTTAAGTTTAAAAATGAATTTATGGATGGGAATTTTGTAAAGAGGTTGGGCCAAATAATTGTTGGGTTTAGCTCATGGATGTGTCATGAGTGATTTGAAACAAATTTGGGGTGATTTGGATTTGAATTGGGTTGAATTTGGGTTAAGTTTGGGTTATGGGTCAAAATTGGGCCTTTTGACCTCGGGGTTGAGTTTGAGTGGGACTTGGGTTCAAATTTTGGGCAAATAATGTTAGGGTTTTGTTTGTGGGAATGTTAAGGAAGATTTAGAAAAGATTTGAGGTTAATTGGAGTTGAATTGGGTGAGTTTGGGTTAAGTTTGGGTCATGGGTCCAAATCGGGCTTTAAGGCCAAAAGTGAGATCGGATCCAAATGTCAATCAAATTGACTTGGATTTGGTTTAAATTGGTATCGGGAATGTCGAATTGAAGTTTAGAATTGAATTGGGCCAGAATTTGGGTCAATTGGATAGGTTTGGTTTAACATCGGGTTCACTTTGGGTTAAAATGGGTCAATTTGGGGGTTTTGACAAAAGTAGGGTAAATTGACAAAATTGGCCCATGGTGTAGTTGGACAAAATGAAATTGGGAATATTTAGGATTTTCTGGAATTTTCTGGGAATTTTCTGAATTTTTGGATTTTTAGGCCAAGAAGGGTATTTTGGGTATTTGGAGGGTATTGGGGGGTATTTTTGGAATCTTTGGTATTTTTGGGTATGGATGATCAATTTGAGTGATGTGGAGATGTTTGGGATTGATTTTGGAAAATTTTGGGTAATTTGGAAATTTTGCAAAAATTCGGTAATTTCAAGAGTTTTGGCAGTTTAGTAGTGTAGGGTCTCGGGGTCAAAAATTGAAAATTTGGGAAATTGAAGATCGGGTAAACCTAGGTGGAAAGAAATCATTTTGGTTGAGCCATGAAGCCATTTCAAGCCCATATGAGCCATGAAAGGACTCATTCGAGGCATTCACTATGTTGTTCCTAACCCTCTTACCAAGCGGCTTAGTGGGTTAAGGACCATCCATGTGAATCACCTACATGAGTCGGAGGTTAAGTTGGGTATGGGTGTGGTTTTAGGAAGTGTGTGGAAATGTAGTGTGTAAGTGTAGTGTAAGTCAGCCCCTTCACTGCACTGAGCCACCTGTAGGCGCTCCTAAGGCCAAAGAGTCCTATAGGAACTCATCCTTTAAACTTCCACATTTGATTTCAACCCTCTAGGTGATTAGGGGTCTATAGCCAAGTTTGTGGAGTTTGCAGGGAGTTTAGAAGTGGTTTGAATTTCTAAAAGGCGGGTCCCAATTCTAGTCCTCTAAGATAGTCAGAGGAAAAGCC
>JAKZJZ010000501.1:0-47132 GCA_022702705.1 Papilionanthe hookeriana x Papilionanthe teres
ATCATATGGCTCATCTGAATTGGAGTGGAGAAGTCTCCATCAAGATCATTTAGATTAATTTTGGGTTAGGGGGAATCATGGAAAGGGTAAAAAAGGCTTAATCATTGGTTAAGAAAGGGTTCCCCTCTCTCACCATTAATGGATTGGTGAGGAGTCTAAGGCTTTCATGGCTCCCATGTGGCTTGTGCATGGCTTCATGGCTCGCATTTGGCTTGGGAAATGGCTTGGTCAATTTCATGGGAAGGGATTTCGGAATTTTAGCATTTTGATGGGAATTTGGATAAAGCTTAATTTGGAATGATTTAATCATAGGTCTCAAACTTTAGGGAATGATTTCATCAAGTGGATGATGAGAAGGAATTGTCATGTGGGCTTTGGATGAATTTTTGGGCTTTTGGGTTTGGTGGAAGTGGGCTTTTTAGAAGGCTTAAATGGGTGGGCCTTTATAGTTCAAAATGGACTTTTGGATGAAGAATTTTGTGAAAGACCATGCCAAATAAATGTTGGTTTTCGTTTAGGGATGTTTCATGAATGGTTTGGAATCAATTTGGTGTGATTTGGAGTAGAATTGGGTTGAATTTAGGATTTTTTTGTAAAGGGGCTAAGGTGGGCCAAATTGGGCTAACTTGGGCTAAGGTTGGGCTAAGGTTGAATTTGGTGTAAAATTAATGTTGAAAAATGTTTATGGGAGTGTTAGAAAGAGTTTTCAACTTTGGTTGGGCTCTAATTTTGGGATTTGGACCCATTTGGGTTAGGTTTGGGCTTAGGTCAATATAAGGGATTTTGGTTTTGGGTTAGGTTTGGGTAGAGTTTAGGTTCAAATTTTGGGCAAATAAAGTTAGTGTTTTGTTTATGGGGATGTTAGGAAGACTTTAGAAAAGATTTGGGACCAATTGGAGTTGAATTGGGCTAGGTTTGGGTCATGGGTCAAAATTGGGCCTTAAGCCCCAAATTGGAATTGGACTTGGATTTGGTCTAAATTAATATTGGGGATATTTAATTGAAGTTTAGAATTGAATTGGACCAAAATTGAGGTCAATTGGGGTTGTTTGGTTTGACATTGGGTTCACTTGGGTTAAAAAATGAGTTAAATTGGGGGTTTTGGTAAAAGTGGGGTAAATTGGCAAACTTAGCCCATGGTGTAGTTGAACAAAATGAAATTGAGAATATTTGGGATTTTTTGCAATTTTCTGGGAATTTTTAGAATTTTTTTGATTTTTGGGGTAAAATGGTATTTTGGTAATTTTGGGGGGGTTTAGGGGTATTTTTGGAAATTTTGGTATTTTTGACAAAAGATGGTCAATTTGAGTGGTGGGAAGTGTTTAGGATTAGTTTCAGAAATTTTTGGGTAATTTGGGAAATTTTGGAAAGTTTGGATATTTTCAAGGGCATTTGGTAGGTTTGGTGGGTGTAGGGCCCCCGGGGTCAAAAATTGAAATTTTGGAAAATTGAAGATTGATTGAATTCGAGTAGAATGGAATCATGTTGGTTGAGCCATGAAGCCATATTAAGCCCATATGAGCCATGAGAGGACTCATTTGAGGCATTCACTATGTTGTTCTTAACCCTCTTAGCCAGGGGCTTAGGGGTTAAGGACCATCCATATGAATTACCTACATGAGTCAGGAAGTTAAGTTGGGTGAGAGTGTGGTTTGAGGACTTGGAATGTGTGTGAGAGTGTAGTGTATGTGCAAGTCAACCCTCACCAGACCAAGCCATCCAGGGTATTCCTAAGGCCAAAAAGTCCTATATGGAACTCATCCTTTAATCCTCCGCATTTGATTTCAACCCTCTAGGTGATTAGGGGTCTACAATCAAGCTTGTAGGGTTTGCAGGAAGTTAAGAAGTAGTTTGAATTTCTAAATGGTGGCTTCCATTTCTAGTCCTCTAAGATTAGTCAAAGGAAAAGCCTAAGGCTAGATCCTAAGTACTAAACAGAGAAGCAAAAGACCTCATCGAAAATGAGGTCGACAAATGGACCCCGATAGGTGTGGTGTGCTAACCAAGCACACCGCGCGTATTGGCGTTGACCAAAGAGATCAACAAAACCAACACGGATGTCCAAGTGACAAACTTAGGACGAAGTAAAGAATTTCACGTGGGGAGTATCGGGTATATTTCCAAGGCCGGAGATTCTCGAACTCTCGCTGGAGAATGGAAAAGGAGGTGAACTCCAAATCACAAGATCCGGGAATTAGATTTAGATTTCATTTTACTTTTAAATTTTATGTTTCAATGTGTGAGTTTAGATTTCGATTTGTTCTGAGTTTCAATTTCGATTGAAGTTTAATTTAAAATCAATTTAAGGAAATTTTGAATTTGAAATTTGGATTTAAAATGGGAATTGAAATCTGGGTTTCAACTTCAGGATTGCAAAGAGAACTGGAGTTTAGGTACCAGCCTCAGAGTGAGAATCAGAGTTTAAGTATCGACGGAAAAAGGATGAGAATCAGAATTTAGGTACTGATCTCGAGAGAGTGAGATTTGAAATTTAAGTATCAATCCTGAAAGAGAATCAAAATTTAGGTATCGATCTCGGAAAGAGAGTCAGAATTTAGGTACCGACCTTGAAATGAGAACCAAAATTTAGGTACCAGTCTCGAAAGTTGTGAATCGAAGTTTAGGTATCAATTTGAACGAGAGTTGAAATTTGGTACCGACCTCAAAGGAAGAGAACTGGAATTTGGTAACAGTCTCTGAAATTTAGAATTGAAATTTGGTATCAATTTGAAAGAGAGTCGGAATTTGGTACAACCTCGAAGGAAGAGAACTGGAATTTGGTACCAATCTCGAAAATTTAGAATTGAAATTTGATATTAATTCGAAAGAGAGTCGAAATTTGGTACTATTCTCGAAGGAAGAGAACTAGAATTTGGTACCATTCTCAGAAATTTAGAATTGAAATTTGCTATCAATTTGAAAGAGAGTCAGAATTTGGTACCGACCTCGAAAGGAAGATAAATGGAATTTGGTACCAGTCTCGGAAATTTAGAATTGAAATTTGGTATCAATTCGAAAGAGAGTCGGAATTTGGTACCGACCTCGATGGAAGAGAACTGGAATTTGATACCAGTCTCGGAAATTTAGAATTGAAATTTGGTATCAATTCAAAAGAGAGTCGGAATTTGGTACCGACCTCGAAAGGAAGAGAACTGGAATTTGGTACCAGTCTCGAAAATTTAGAATTGAAATTTGGTATCAATTCGAAAGATAGTCGGAATTTGGTACCGACCTCGAAAGGAAGAGAACTGGAATTTGGTACCAGTCTCGAAAATTTATCTTTATTAAGAGGGACCCAGTCTTATGTCATTAGAACCAAATCGAACAAAGTTCATGGCTCCGTGTCAACAGAATTAGTCGATCCTCTAAAGCACAGAGGAAAGAGAACTGAAAGGAACTGGTAAGCGTACCAATCAGAAAAGACTTTGACTCAACGACAAGTCGAAGAGAATATTCAGATTTCAAAAGAGTTTCCAACAGATTTCAATGGAGGAAAGAACTGAAAGGTTCGAATCAGAGGGTTGAGATTGAAATTCAATTCGGAGTTTAGATTTATTTTGTTTGTCCTTTAACGATCCCATTTTATTTTTTGTTGTTTATTTAGTGTTCATGTGAACTTGAAGTTCATTTTAATATTCAGATTTTTAGGAAAAGTTCTCATTTTCTTTCTTTTCTTTTCTGTTCTTCGTTCAAAGTTCATTTAACTCTAATGGCGTTTCCCAGTCAATTTGCACAAAAAGTGGTGAAGGCAAAATATGACGTAGTCGTTTTCATTCCAACTTGCTGAAAATACATCATACAACTTGATCTAATCATGATGACATTTTCCTCGGAAATTTAATGTCTCATACAATCCATATAAATCCAAAACGGATTGTGTAAGATTCTTGTTGATCCATCCGAAAGCGTCTATCAAAAATCCTTGTCTGAATAGTAAGAAACATGGGCAATAACATCACCTTCCAAGCCACCCTTGGCAGAAATGCCGCATGGATGTGTATTGGAGGTGTGCTATTTCCCATGTAACTCACAGCTCGTAGGGCCGGAGACTCTCCAATTATGGATCTTGCTGAAAGTGGTAAGGCATTTTTCTGTCGTCCATTCTTCTAAAAGTAACTGAGATCCACTCCACAGGCACTCCTGGAATGCAATGCTTCGCAATATCTGCTCCGTTTCCTTTTAACACCAGGACGGAACCTACCGGTAGTGGTATCTCCACCGGCCCTTGGAACTCACCGGGGCCTGCAATCCGGAGGTCAGATCCGAACATGATGTTGCACTGGTTGACGAATGACTCTGTGCAAAAGGGTCTAACAAAGTCATGATGGTCTATATGTGGAGGTATGCGATCGCCTTCCTTGTAGATGTTAATAATGTAGCCGTTGGGTATGCAATACGGCAGGCAATACCCTCCATGTTATCATCCTTTTCACCATTCTCTTAATGATTCTTGGCATCGGATCCACCTCACTGCGATGGAGTATCCCTAGTGGATTTCCTTTTCTGTCTATGGAAAAATTGTAGCAATATCCGCATTGGATTGTAACTCTTCCTTTTCCTGGCATCCATCTTTGGGGTTCTGAATAGGTCTTTTCTCTCAGGCGGCTAGCTCGGCCCATTTTTTGTAATTCAAGGATGCAGTCTACAATTTGTTGTTGTTCATAATCTGAGAACACATCTGTATGCAGCTCGAGTCCTTCCAAGATATTAATCCTCTTGCCTCGGATTCTTTCAAAATATTTAAAATTTTCTTCTCAACTAGTTACATTTTCTCCGGCTCGTATTCCGGGATTATCTGAAGTCCTCGGTGTCTAGTAACATATTGCAGGATGTATGGCTCAACCCCAGCACGTTCTTCTGCATGTCTCAGCTCCTCGGGGATAGTCTCTGTAGGGAAATCCTCCGGGGTTGCTTTCGCAACAAGACTCTTCGGATCTGGTACATCTGCTCAGCGTTGAGGTGCCGACTCTATTTCTCGCTTTTCTTGGTACTTCTTTTATCTGTTCCGACTTTTTTGGAGTTAACTTTCTTCTTTCTGGTTCCCGACGAACCGGTCTCCTTGGAGCATTTGCACTAACGGTATCCACTATCTGTTTATGTTGATCTTCTGCTAACTTGGTCAACATTTTGCGAATGAGACGATTCTTATTTCTTCGTTGGGTAGCAGTGAGAGTAGCTCTCCTTACCCCTTGAATTTCTGCGGGCACTACGGTGACAAGCCTACCCTTTGCTGTGGCAACCATGGACTTAACTTTCTTATCTTCTCAGGTTGCATGAGCGACGTTTACTTTTCTTTTCTTGCTGCTGGGTTGGTGGCTCGGGCCACCCATTTCATCACTGTCTGGCTGTGAAGTTCTACTCGATCAACTGGGATCCAATTATTTTCTTCGTATTGTAAGCCGGCTAGTGTGAAGTCTGAGTCAATCTCTATCACTGCTCCATCCCTCACCCTCTTTTCATCAAGTGCTAGACTCACGCCATTTCTAAAGTTTAGAACTGATCGCTGAAAATTTTAGTAAGAAATTCATACCTATTTTGATGAAATTGCACTTTAAAGAAGGGTATTTTCTTTATTTTATTGTAGGAATGAAGAATTTAGGTGATAAAAGCAAAAATCATAAAAATGAGCGAATTTGGAGCAAAATCATGCAATTTGTCTTCGAGTCGCCGACTGAGTGAGATCGAGCCCGCCGACGGTGAGGTTATGAGAAGAAAATTCGAAGAATTTATAAGCTGTCTCGGCCGACAACGAGCTCCGAGCTCGCCGACGACGAGCTAGAGCAGCTTGAAGATCTTCTAGAAGCCTCGCCGACGAGTGAGGTAGTTCGTCGCCGACGGCGAGCTAGTTCAAATGGTGCGGATACATCGAACCCGGACACTTTTGAAAGGATGCTTACACACCTCTTGGTCCTTTGCTCACCTCTATATATAGAAGCTGAAATTAAGTCTTTTGTGTGTTACCTTAGTGTTAATTAGTGTTACCTTAGTGTTAATTAGTGTTACCTTAGAGTTAATTGGTGTCACTTTTAAGTTATTTAGTGTGCAGTCTTTGTGTTCTAAGTGTTATAAGTGAGTTATTTTGAGTGTTTAGTGAGTATTTAGTGAGTTAGTGGTGTTTTATTTTGAAAAGGGAGTCGCCTACAGCGAGATTGTCGGCGAATTTTAATTTAAATAAATAATTTGAAAAGTAGTATTTGATTTTGAAAATAATTTTAAATTTGAAAATTTTAAGATATGAAATCAAGCCGATCTCGCATCCCGAATAGTTTATATAAACGAGCGCCGCACCACAAGCCAGTGTATCTATCACGAAGAATAGACACCTCGCTTGATAATGGGGCTCGATTGAATAAACTAGAAAGGTTTGTGACATCCGTTTGGTACGCGAACCAATTTTATAAGCGACATGAGTTCCCAGCTTAATATAAATGAATTAAGCGGGGTTTATATTCACAGGTTCTTTAAAATTCCACTATAAGGGCGAGCCCTATAGTTAATTACATCTTAAGTGACGGGAATCACCTAAGAAAACTCTCGATAATAATCGATAATTACTGCTCTCGAGAATTTCGAAGTTTAAGTTTTCGAAGGATTGAATTTTTGAAATTTCAAAAGGATTAGCTCGAATTTGGAACGAGTTTATTTTAGGAGTCGAAAGGAAGAGGAGTAGGGGAAGTTGAGGATCCGAGAGGAATCTTGACAACTTCCGACTATCTATTGTTTGGCTTGGATTTAGGAAAGTCCTAATGTTTATTTAATGTTTTAATCTTGCCGATTTAGTTAATTAGGGCTTATATTTATATGATAGAATCATACAAATTGCCTAGAAGATATGAGGGTTTATGTCGTATCGGACGACTACCTCGGAATCCTAAGGCCAGGTTAGGGCTTAATTTGCGATACGATTGCTTAACGAAGAGTTGAGGATTTATGTTGCACTAGGCGAACTACCTCGAAGTCCTATGGCTTTGTTGTTTAATTCTAGGAAAAGTTTTGCTTGATGTCGACACGAGGTTTCTTGCGACGACGATGGCCGTCTTGCCTACCATGCTCAGAGCTCCTTGTCGTTGCGAGAGGTTTAGTTTTAGAAATCATAAATCGAGAGATGAGAGAAGTGTTTGGTTTAGAGAAGTCTTAATTTCCAAATGTTTTTTGTGTTTTAATTAAAACAAATCTTAAAGTTGATTATAACGACATAGGTTAAGATCCGCGGTTCCATCCTTAGGCATCATTATTTTTATCGGATTCACTTAGTCAGGATGAATTTGCTAAACTAGTTGAATGAGTTCCACACTTTCATTTAGACCAGTGGGAAATCCGTTAGCAACACGTAGGTTACATCATCAGAGGTATTCCAGATCATCCAACAAGACGTTTTAATTTAGTTGTAATTGTAGTTTTGTGTTACGTTTGTGATTAAATTTTGAGTTGTCTTATATTTTGAAATGTTGTGGAGGTGAATTTTATCTTGTAGTGTCTTTTATTTTAATTTTGGGTTTCGGTTTTGGTTTACGTCCTAAAGGTGTCGGTTTTCATGCAAGCTGTTGTTTATCGTGCAAGAAAAATAAAGTGCATTTGCAATAAAATAAGCTGCGATAAAATAAAAGCGTACTGGAGGGTCTTCCGTCATTCAATGCACTTAAATCACGGTTAGAATATTTAAGCAAGTTCTAGGTAAAGCTAAGGGAAAGGGTTATGGTTTTCTGCAAATTCCTAATCCATAGCTAGTCATTTCTATGACGTCTAGGTTCTCATGTTTTTAGTTTGAAGACGATTTTCTTCATCGAAGAACAATTAAGTTCGATTATTCTTGTAAATATCATATCATATTGAGGAAGTGCTTAAGAAGAATCTTAAACATCTTTTCGATATTTCTAGGATTGTTTTTAAGTCGAAATGAATTTAATTGTGTAAATGAATCGATCGTCGAGGGTTTTCAAGTTTTGTTAACTTGCTCGGTGAAGCTAGGACATTTGAATGTCACATAAGTGAAGTAACATTTCATTTTAATGTTACATTTAGGAGTTATGATAACTAAAGCTCTAAGAGGCGAAATGATATTTAATGATTTGTGATTGAATTTAAGTTAAATTAATGATTTAAGTTTGGAATAGTGTTCGAGTTATTTTAGATTTATTTCTTCATGTCTTAAGTAAGGTTATTTAATTCGACTTAATTTAATTTAAATTAATTTAATTTAATTTAATTTGTTTAATTTAATTTAGTTTGATTTGATTTAATTTAATTCAATTTAATTTATTTGATTTAATTTTTTTTAATT
Organism: Papilionanthe hookeriana x Papilionanthe teres; assembly: GCA_022702705.1. Taxonomy (NCBI): domain Eukaryota; kingdom Viridiplantae; phylum Streptophyta; class Magnoliopsida; order Asparagales; family Orchidaceae; genus Papilionanthe; species Papilionanthe hookeriana x Papilionanthe teres. The sequence goes on from JAKZJZ010000501.1 coordinate 8,282, forward strand.
TAATTTGATTTAATTTAATTTGGTTTGATTTGATTTAATTTAATTTAATTTAATTTAATTTATTTAATTTATTTAATTTAATTTAATTTAATTTAATTTAATTTATTTATTTAATTTTATTTAATTTAATTTAATTTAATTTTATTTATTTAATTTAATGTATTTAATTCATTTAATTTAATTTAATTTGTTTATTTAATTTAATTTAATTTTAATTTAATTTAATTTAATTTAATTGAAATTTTTGAAAGAGTTTAATGATTTAATTTTAGTTTAATGATTAAGTCTTTTAATATTTTAAATTTGAGTTATCATTTTAATTAAGAGTTGAATATTAATGAGATGATTAATTTAGGGATTTTTAAATTAAAGAATAAATCTCTTCCTAATGATATCACTTATTTTAATAATTCGAATTTTATTATTCTTCAAATTTAATCAATTATTTAATTAAGGTTTAATCATTTTAAATTGCTTAATGGGTTTCTACCCTTTAATTATTTAAATTTCAATCATCCAAATCAGATTAGGATCAGATATTTTACTTGTTAATTTTTATTAAGACTAAAGTTTTAATTAAAGGGTTAAGATTTTAATTACCATTTTGCCCTTCAAGCCTAATAATTTCATAACTCACTAAATTGAACTCAAATGAACTTGCAATTTTTATGTGACTTCACTTATGTGTCAATGAAGACATGAGAGGAGAAAATGTGATTTTTCTGTATTTAATTTATTTATATAATTATTTTTTGTAGAAAATAGAAATTTCCAAGGAAAATTCAATAATATGACCAAGGGAAAGTTTCTGTCCTTAAGAAAATTAGGGGACATTCCTAATGACCAGAGGACCACTTGGACCAAATTTTGTAATTTTTTGAATTATATTTTATTTATTAGAATTATTTTGAGTTATGGAGTATTAATTAATTTAAAAATAAAATAAATGTTGAAAAATAAATTTTATAATTTTTAAAATTTTCTCTGATATCAAGGATTCCAGAGAACCAAACTTTACAATTTTCTGATTTTTCTTTGATTTATTATAATTATTTTGGTGAAAATGCTAGAAAATACATTTCTTAATTTTAAAATTACCCTAGAGCTTTAAAAAATTAATATCTCACTAAATAGACCTAGGAAAAATATGGGACTTGTTCCTAAGTGATTAAAATTCAAAATATGACATTTTGGTGAATTTTATTATTTTTGTGATTTTTATTATTTTTTAATTATTAAAAATATTAAAATAATATTAAAAATCAACTTTTTTAGAAAATTGAAATTTTAATTTTCTTAAACTCCCCTGATATCAGAGAGACTCCAAAACCAATTTGGTGAATTTTTGAAAGATATTTTGAAAGTTATGAATTTTTAAAGTTTAAAATGACTAAGTGGCTTAATCGACCCGATTAATTGGGGCTAACCGAATCGATTGACCTCAAATTTTTATGGTGGGTTCCTCTGATCCTAAAGGTCAGTGGAGAATTGATTTCAAGTCAATTTGATCTATGGTTAACTCTAATTAATTAGAAACCTATTTTGGGTGTTTAAGCCGATTAGGGTTAATCTAAGTGAATTTACCCAAATCCTATTTTTCCTAGGGTTCTACTAGTCATAAGGAACATCACCAAATTTTCCTAGAATTTATTTCACAACATGCTAATTTTTGAAATTAAAATACTTAAAACGACAACATGCATTTGAAAAATCAATAACTTTTCACGAGAGATGGCCTCCGACCTTGGAAAATTCGGGGAATGTCCTAAGTTCAGAGGCTTCAAAGCTACATGGTCTCATGCCATGGTGAATTATATGAATGCATGGAGAATTAAAACAATGCGAGGAGTAAATAATTAATTAAAAATAAGATACTTGGACAAAATTAATTAATTTCTTTTCCACATTATTCTCCTACATTCATCTGAGCGAGAGGGTATTTTTATTTTATTTTTATGATTTTCCTACACAAAGATATGAATTTTCCAAGTTTAGGGAATTAAATAAATTAAGAAAATCCCTAATTTTCTATTTAAGTGACGCGGCGCCGCGTCGGCCTCGGCGACTCCGAATGCACGCGCGGCGCGCTCCCATTCGACGCCGCCATCCGCGTCGGCGCTCCGGGACCCGGCTGCATCGCTCGCGTCTTCGATCCGACGCAATCTCGGCCGTCCGTCCGCGCGTGTATTAAATGGACGGCATCCGTTCATCGTCCACAGTGTCCTCGCTGAGAGCAGTCCACACTAAATCCTTAATATCTCACTCGATACTCGATGAATTTTCATGTTCTTATGCCTATGGATTCGTCTTGAAGAGACGAACACATCTATACGGTTATCATGCATTGAAATTAAAGCATTTGAAATGGAGGATCTCCGAAGCTCGGGATGAAGAATTAACTCATACCTTAGCTGCGAGAGGTGAAGCCTCGATCGGGAGATGCTTGGCACGTTCGTTGGAGATGCGGGAGGCTAGGGATGAAGCTCTGGGGATGTGGTGAATTGCTGAGGTGTGATTTCCACTGACGTGATCACATGACCTTTGGAGTACGGAACAAGCTGGGTGACACGGAGATGGGGCTTTGCTTGGTGGACACCTTCCACTTGGTACAGTGAAGGTGTAGAACCAATCAATTTTGGGATTGGTCCGCTGTGGAGAAGTGTCACTGGTTTTGGGTGGAATTTCGACTACGAAATTGAGCTCGCGAGAGAAGAAATGGCGGGGGGATCTCCGTGGGGATCAAGTGCTGCGTGTGTGGGGAGGAGTACGGAACAATTTTGGCGAGTTTCGGTAAGGTACGGATTCGGCACCTCTCATGGCCGAGAGGGTGAGGGGTTTAAATAGGAGATGTTGGAGGGCCTCCGGGGGGAGTTGAGGGGTAGGATCGGTACTGCTGCGAGTGAGAAGAACGACCGTGGTGACCATTAGGCATGGGGCGGCTCGGCGAGGAGAATTCCGAAGTTTGGCTCCTCCCGAGGTTTCGGCCATGGTGTTTTCCGGCGGCTGGTGGTGGCAGCAGCGAGCATTGGTCACCATCTTGTTCGAGTGGGTCGAGGGCGGGGTTTAGTGTGAGACGATTGGCGAAATGCCATGTGTAAAAGGCTTGGATTAGAATGGAATGGGAGAGGGCTTATTTTGGCTCAAATTGGTCGACCCCTCCACTTGGGCTAGGTGCACCACCCGAGGCTTGGTTTTGGGTGAGGGAAAAGTGATTTGGCTCGGCATAATCGGTGGGGTCGAGTCACCATCCAAGCACGATTAGGCATAAGCATGGTTAAGGGGAATCATGGGAGTGGTTAATCACCTTTAGGAATTAAGGAAAGAGCCTCCTCCTTTTGCCCAAAATGGCATGGTGACATGTAAAGAGGCTCTCATGGCTTGCATATGGCTTGTGCATGGCTCCATGGCTCCATTTGGCTTGGGAAAAGGTTGGGTCGATTTCATAAAAATGGGTTTTAAGAATTTTGGATATTTTGGTGTGAATTTGTATGGGGCTTGATTTGGAATTGTTTGATGATGGAATTATAACTTAGGGAATGGCTTTGATTAAATGGATGGCAAATGGAAATGTCATGTGGGCTTTAGGGCCAAATTTGGGCTTTTATATTTGGTGGAAATGGGCTTTTAGGGAGGTTTAGGGAAGTGGGCTTTTAAATTTAAAATGGATTTTGGGATGAGATTTTGGTAAAGGCTTGGGCCAAATAATTATTGAGTTTGGTTTAGGGATGCTTCATGAGTGGTTTGAAACAAGTTTGAGGTGATTTGGGTTTGAATTGGTTTGAATTTGGGTTTAATTGGTAAGTGGGCCTATGTAGGTCGAATTGGGCTAACTTGGGCCAATGTTGGGCTAGAGTTGAAATTGATGTAAAATTAATGTTGGGAAATGTTTATGGGAGTGTTTCAAAGAGGTTTTGGCTTTGGTTAGGTTTTGATTTTGGGGATTTGGGCTCATTTGGGCTAGGTTTGGGTTTAGGTCGAAAATGGGCCTTTTAGCTTTGGGTTGAATTTGAGTGGGGTTTGGATCAGAGTTTTGGGCAAATCATGTTAGTGTTTTGTTCATGGGGATGTTAAGGAAGGTTTAGAAAAGATTTGGGGTTAATTGGAGTTGAATTGGGTGAGTTTGGGTTAGGTTTGGGTTTAGGTCAAAATGGGCTTTAAGGCCAAAAGTGAAATTGGATCCCAATGCCAATCAAATTGGGCTTGTATTTGGTCTAGATTGGTGTTGGGGATGTTGAATTGAAGTTTAGAATTGAATTGGACCAAAATTGGGGTCAATTGGGTAGATTTGGTTTGACATTGGGTTTACTTTGGGTTAAAATGGGTCGAATTGGGGGTTTTGATAAAAGTGGGGTAAATTGACAAAATTGGCCCATGGTGTAGTTGAACAAAATGAAATTGGGAATATTTGGGATTTTCTGGAATTTTCTAGGAATTTTCTGAATTTTTGGATTTTTGGGTCGAAAAGGGTATTTTGGGTATTTGGAAGGTATTGGGGGGTATTTTTGGAATTTTTGGCATTTTTGGGCATGGATGACCAATTTGAGTGATGTGGAAATGTTTGGGATTGATTTTGGAGAATTTTGGGTGATTTGGAAATTTTTGAGAAATTTGAAATTTGTCGAGGGCTTTGGGTAGGTTGGCGGGTGTTGGGTCCGGAGGTCGAAAGTTGAAAATTTGGAAAATTGAAGATTGGGTGGATGTAAGTGAAATGAAATCATTTTGTTGAGCCATGAAGCCATATCAAGCCCACATGAGCCATGAAGGGACTCATTTGAGGCATTCACCGTGTTGTTCTAACCTGCTTAGCTGAGGGCTTAGGGGTTAAGGACCATCCATGTGAATCACCTACATGAGTCGGGAGGTCGAGATCGGGTATGGGTGTGTTTTTAGGAGGTGTGTGAAAGTGTAGTGTGTAGGTGTAGTGTGTGTGCAAGTCGACCCTTCACGGACCGGGCCACCGGGGCGATCGTAAGGCGAAGAGTCTATAGGAACTCATCCTTTAAACTTCCGCATTTGATTTCGACCCTACAGGTGATTAGGGGTCTATAGTCGAGTTTGTGGAGTTTGCGGGGAGTTAAGAAGTGGTTTGAATTTCTAAAAGGTGGGCCCCGATTCTAGTCCTCTAAGATAGTCGAAGGAAAAGCTGAAGTCTAGATCTGAAATCTTAAAGAGAAGAAGAAGACCTCATCGAAAATGAGGTCGACAAATGGACCCCGATAGGTGTGGTGGTGGCCAGAGCACACGCGCGTATTGGTGTTGGCCGAAACGATCAACAAAACCAACACGGATGTCCGAGTAACAAACTTAGGACAAAGTAGAAGAGCTTCAGTTGGGGAGTGTCGAGTATATCTGCAGGACGGGAGATTCTTGAACTCTCGGCTGGGGAAAGGAAAAGGAGGTAAAATCCAAATCACATGATCTGGGAGAATTTCGATTTAGACTTTATTTTGTTTCATGTTTAAGTCATGATGTGTGAGTTTAGATTTTGAGTTTTCATTTAAATTGAAGTTTTGTTAAGATTAATTTTGAAGGGATTTGATTTGAAATGAAAATTAGAATTTTGAAGTTTTAGATGTAACATCTTGACCCAAAAGAAGATCGAATCGATTGGATTGAGTCATTGCAATGAGAAAAGATCTCGGAATAATGCGGTATTGGATGTAAAATCCTTAACCTCGAGAGTTTGATTTGATGTATTTCGGTCACGATAGGAAAAGAATCTACAAGCGGTGCGATCTTGGATGTAAAATCCTCGACCCGAAAGTTTGGATTTGATGTATTTCGGTGCGATAGGAAGAGAATCCTAAAGCGGTGCGAGTCTTGGATGTAAAATCCTCGACCCAAGAGTTTGAATTTGATGTATTTCGGTGCGGTAGGAAGAGAATCCTAAAGCGGTGCGGTCTTGGATGTAAAATCCTCGACCCAAAAGTTTGAATTGATGTATTTCGGTGCGATAGGAAGAGAATCCTAAGCGGTGCGATCTTGGATGTAAAATCCTCGACCCGAGAGTTTGAATTTGATGTATTTCGGTGCGGTAGGAAGAGAATCCTAAAGCGGTGCGATCTTGGATGTAAAATCCTCGACCCAGAAGGTTTGAATTTGATGTATTTCGGTGCGATAGGAAGAGAATCCTAAGCATGCGATGAAAATCCTAAGGTGCTGATCATTGGATGTAGAAGAGAATCCTAACGAGGCCTGATGTAAGGTTCTCGACCCAGGGTTGTGATGTATTTCGGTGCGATAGGAAGAGAATCCTAAAGCGGTGCGGTCTTGGATGTAAAATCCTCGACCCGAAGGTTTGAATTGATGTATTTCGGTGCAGATAGGAAGAGAATCCTAAAGCGATGCGATCTTGGATGTAAAATCCTCGACCCGAGAGTTTGAATTTGATGTATTTCGGTGCGATAGGAAGAGAATCCTAAAGCGATGCGGTCTTGGATGTAAAATCCTCGACCCCGAAGTTTGAATTTGATGTATTTCGGTGCGGTAGGAAGAGAATCCTAAAGCGAGTGCGGTCTTGGATGTAAAATCCTCGACCGAGAAGGTTTGAATTTGATGTATTTCGGTGCGATAGGAAGAGAATCCTAAAGCGGTGCGGTCTTGGATGTAAAATCCTCGACCCAGAAGGTTTGAATTTGATGTATTTCGGTGCGATAGGAAGAGAATCCTAAAGCGATGCGGTCTTGGATGTAAAATCCTCGACCGAAGGGTTTGAATTGATGTATTTCGGTTGCGATAGGAAGAGAATCCTAAGCGAGTGCGGTCTTGGATGTAAAATCACTCGACCCGAAGTTTGAATTTGATGTATTTCGGTGCGGTAGGAAAAGAATCCTAAAGCGGTGCGGTCTTGGATGTAAAATCCTCGACCGAAGTTTGAATTTGATGTATTTCGGTGCGGTAGGAAGAGAATCCTAAAGCGGTGCGGTCTTGGATGTAAAATCCTCGACCCAAAAGTTTGAATTGATGTATTTCGGTGCGATAGGAAGAGAATCCTAAAGCGATGCGGTCTTGGATGTAAAATCCTCGACCCGAAAGTTTGAATTTGATGTATTTCGGTGCGATAGGAAGAGAATCCTAAAGCGGTGCGGTCTTGGATGTAAAATCCTCGACCCGAAAGTTTGAATTTGATGTATTTCGGTGCGATAGGAAGAGAATCCTAAGCGGTGCGGTCTTGGATGTAAAATCCTCGACCCGAGAGTTTGAATTGATGTATTTCGGTGCGATAGGAAGAGAATCTAAGCGAGTGCGATCTTGGATGTAAAATCCTCGACCCAAAGGTTTGAATTTGATGTGATGTTTGATGTGAGATGCGGAAAGATCGAATTTGAGATTTGATAGAGATTTGGAATGCGGAAAGATTGAATTTGAGATTTGATAGAGATTTGGAATGCGGAAAGATTGAATTTGAATTTTGATCGAGATGAGTTTGAAATTTGGAAAGATTTGAATTTGAATTTTAATCGAGATTGGATTCGAAATTTGATTGAGAATTTGATTTAACATTCTTGTTGATTTTGTTTATCCTTTAATGATTCGAATTTTATTTTGTTGTTTGTTTAATGTTCATGTGAATTTGGTGTTTGTCATTTTTTTAGATTTTTTTTTTAGAAAGTTTTCTTTTATCTTTTTTTTTCTTTTACGATTCTTTGTTCGAAGTTCATTTAACTTTAATGGCGTTTCCCGATCAATTTGCACAAAAGAGGTGAAGGCGAAAAATGTGACATGGTCACTTTTATTCCAATCATGCGAAGATACATCGTACGACTTGATGCGGAATATATTTCATACAATCCATGTAGATTCGAAAGAATTTGTGTATGATCTTTGTTGATCCATCTAAAGAAGCATCGTCGAAAGTCCATGTACGAATAGTGAGATACATGGTCGATAACATCACCTTCCGAGCCATCCTTGGCGAGGATGCCGTATGGATGTACATTGGAGGTGTGATATTTTCCATGTAACTCGCGGCTCGTAGGTCGGAGGCTCTCTAGCTCGGGTGCAGTGGAAATGGTAAGGTATCTTTACGTCGTCCATCCTCACGAACGTAAGCGAGATCCGCTTCATTTGGTACTCCGGTATGCGATGCTTAGCGATATACGCTCCGTTGCCCTTCGGTATCATGACGGAACCTACCGGTAGTGGTATCTTCAACGGCCCTCGGAACTCACTGGACTCGTTATTCGGAGGTCGGATCCGAACATGATGTTACACTCGCTCGGGAAAGAGGCGTGCGAAAAGGCCGACAAAGTCATGGTGATCGATGTGTGGGGGTATACGGTCACCTGTTTGTAGACATTGATGATGCGGTATTGGGTATGCGGTCTGGCGCGGTACCCTCCATGTTATCAATCTCTTTACCATTCTCTTGATGGCTAATGGCATCGGGTCCACTTGCCCATGACGGAGTATTCCGGCGGGTTTCCTTCTGTCCTCGACGAAGTTGTAACGGCATCCACATTGTATTGTGATTCTTCCTTTCCACGGCATCCATCTCGGGGTTACGAGTATGTGTTTTCCCTTAGGCGGCCGCTCGGCCCATTCTTTTCAAATCCGGATGCAATCCACGATTTCTTCTTGTTCAATACTACGAGAATACATACGTATGTAGCTCGAGGCCCTCAGGTATATTGATTCTTACGCACTCTAATCCTTTCAAAGTATTCGAGGTTTTCTTTTCGACATTTTGCATTCTCTCGGCTCGTATTCGGAATGATGCGGATGGCGAGGCCTTGTGACATATTGTGGGATGTATGGTTCGATCCCTTCACGTTCTCACTGCATACCTCGGCTCCTCGGGGATGATGTACCATCGAGACATCCCACGGGGTTGCTACACGACAAGGTCATGCATCATTGGTGGTTATCCGGTGGCGTGGTAGCCTTCTTTCTTCGGTCTTTGTGAGATTTCTCCGGTTCTTTCTGTCATCCTAGGAGGTGGCCTCCTTTCTTACAGTTCTGGTGAGCGGGTGTCCATGAAGTGTATGCGCGGCATTAGCAGCTGCCTCGTCGTGCTGATCCGCGGCTAGTTTTGTCAACATCTTACGGATACGGCGATTCTTATTTCTTAGTTGCGTTGCTTTGTGAGAGTAGCTCTCCGAACTTCTTGAATCTCTGTGGGCGCGGCGGCGGCAAGCTGCCCTCTGTCATGGCGACTACGGACTTCATTTTCTTATCTTCTTCGATATTTGTCTTTCTTTTCTTGTTGATGGATTGGTGGCTTGGGCCACCCACTTTCATCCTTTGTATGTCGGGTAGTTCTTCTCGGTCGGCGGGACCCGGTCACTTTCCTCGTCTTGTAGGCTGCTGGTGCGAAATGCGAGTCGATCTCGATTATCGCTCCATCTTTCACCCTCTTTTCATCGAGTGCGAGGCTTACGCCATTCTTAAAGTTCGAGACCCAGCCGCCGCTCGACATTTCCTGCGAAAAGACAAGGAAAAGGATCGAGGGGCATCTTAAGAACAAGAACATCAAGAAAATGTTTATTAAAGACATCTTGTTTTATTATTATTTTTATATTTTCAAACTTAACAGGAATGAAGTGGGATAAGATCAGGTAAGAGATTTTGACTTGGAAAAGAAAACAAGGAAAATTTTATTGTCAGGATTTTATTTATTTTAGCACATTTTTGTTATTTTTGGGTTCGGACCCAGTCATAAGTAATCACTTCACTCGTGCTTCTAGGGATGGAAAGTTCATTCCTTCGAAACATCGGAGTAGCGTAATACTTTTCGAGTATCGTCCATTGATCGGAAGCATATGTCGTTCTCCACAGCGATTCACTAGGCTGGTAGGAACCTCACGAGTATCTTGTTTCGACCACGAACGGTCCTTCCCGAGTGGGTTCGAATTTTCCTCCTATCTTGCGATGTGCGAGAATAGGTCTTTTAAGAACGAGAACTAAGTCACCAACTTTGAAGGTTCTTGGGCGGACCGGTTTGTCATGGGCTTGAATCATCTTAGCTTGGTATAATTCTAAGTTACGTTGCTTGCTGTAGTCTTTTCCCTTCCGGGCTCTCTAATTCTTCGAGTCGTAATTTGGCGTTCTCTTACGTTGTGATTTTATTTGCAAGCTTGCGATTACGAGTGAAGGAGGCTGAACCTCTAAAGGTAACAACTGCCTCGGACCCATACACCGGAGCGTAAGGTGTAGCTTGCGTAGGAGTTACGAAGGTTGTCCGGTAAGCCAGTAAGGCTTCTAACAACTTCTCGTGCCAATTTCTCTTATTGTCGTCTAAAGTCTTCTTTAAAATTTGAACGAGAGTTTTATTAAAAGCCTCGATGAGCCGTTTGCTCTTGGGTAATAAATTGTTGAATATCGCCGGTCGATTCAGTGTCTCCGACAAAATTGTTGATTTGTGTGCTTCGAAGGCGGCCGTTATACGAGATGATCTGCGCGGCACCCGAAGCGGTGAGACAACTTGGTTCTTGAAAAATTGTAGCACGTGATGTGCTTTCACTTCTCCAAGTGGAGCTGCCTCTGCCGCTTGGAAAAGTAATCTGTGCTATGCGAGAATGAAGCGATGTCCTTTTGACGACGGCGGTTCATTGGACCCACTATGTCAGTGCCCCGACATTCGAATGGCCGCGATGCGATTGTCGGATGTAGCACATTTGGAGGTTGGTGTAGAACCACTCCGTGCACTTGGCGCGATGGCGGCTCTTGGCGATTTTCATGCGGTCGGTCATCATCGAGGGCCGGTAGTACCCTAGTCTTTTAATTTTCATTTTCATCTTTGGACCGTCGAGTGAGCGCCACGGAGTCACGAATGCACCTCCTTAACGATTTCGCGAGCTTCGGACCCGCTTAGGCACCTTAGCCACATTTGATCGAAAAGACCTTCGTATAGTGTGTTGTTTATTAGTGCGTAGGACGGAGTTCTTTTCTTGATACGATGGAGTTAACGACCTATCGTCCGGTAGTTTTCCTTGTTTGTAGGTAATCCATCGATGGTTGTCGCCGATCTTCAGTGTTTTTACATCACTGCTTTGCGATTGATTCTTCTTCCTTTTCGATCGTGTATCGTGTCGATGTCAGTTGTGATAGGACACGGCGTCACGTGAGCTGACACTTCCATTGATTCATCTTGCGAACGAGCGAATTCTTTTGCGAGACGAGCTAGCGCATCCGTTAAGCGTTTTCTTTTAGAGAATTTTGTAGATTGTCACATTTGGAATGCGTTCAGCAATTTGTATGGCATCTTTGGAAGTATTGCTCGAGTCTTGGTTTTAAAGTTCGTCATTGTCGGCGATACGTCGAATGATTAGCTTGTGAATCCCGTAGATGTTAATGTCACATTATCCCAGTTTGAATGGTTAATTCCGATCCGTTATGAGGGCTTCGTATTACGCTTCGTTGTTTGTACATGGTTACGTCGAGTGGTAGGAGTATCTTAACATCCCCGCTCCGGTGTTATAAAGATTAGCCCGATTCTGCCTTGCAGGACCTTATCACTTGCGATTCTTCGTCTTTGTGCGGCGAAGATGCTCCGTCGAAATATAATTCCCAGCGTCGATCATCGAGGTCTTCTAGATTCATTATTTGTTCATCAGCGGATCGTCGTTGAGAGGAGATTCGCCGCGAAGGGTGTCTTTGCGAGAAGTCTGCTAGGACTTGTCCCTTTACGGCACGAAGAGGCACGAAAGTTATATCGAATTGCGATAATATCATTGACCATACGGCAAGTCTGTCGGAAAGCGTTGGACGAGTCATCGAGTATTGCGATGGATTAAACTTCGAGATCGGGTTGACCTTATGAGAAAGCATGTAATGCACGAGCTTTTGAGCGGCGAAGATCGGGGACGAACAATGCTTTTCGATTGCGGGATACCTTATTTCCGTCGGCGATAAACGACGGCTTAGGTAATAAAGAGCATTTTCTTTACCCTCATCATTGACACAAGTTAACGAGGCTCAGAGAAGTCGTCTAAAGCCGCGGTATAAAGTATTAGCGGTCACACTGAGGCTCAGAGCTGCTAAGACGGGAGGTGTCATTAAGTATTGTTTAATGTCTTCGAAGGCCCTACGGCATTTCTCTTCCCAAATAAATTTGGCGTCCTTTTTAACTAGTGCTGAGAAAGGCTGACACCTACGACAAGTTTGAGATAAAGCGTCGAAGATATGCCGGCTTCCCTTGAAAAGATCGTAGTTGTTTTAAGGTTTTGGGAGGCGGCATTTCTAAGATGGCTTTTATCTTTTCGGGTCGATTTCGATTCCACGATGTCGGACAACGAATCTAAGAATTTCCGGAGGTGACGCCGAAGGCGCATTTTAAGGGATTCATCTTAAGGTTAAATTGCCTTAATCGTTCGAAAACAATTCTCGAATCATACGAAGTGGTTTTCTTTTATTTTGCTTTTGATGACCACATCGTCCACGTAGCATTCGACTTGATTGTGGATGAGATCATCAAAAATTCTTGTCATTGCTCTTTGGTAGGTTGCTCCTGCGTTCTTCGATCGAATGGCATCACTTTGTGTAGCAATATATTCGATCGGCTTTACGAATGCTTGTAAGTTTTTCATCTTACGGAGCCATTTTTATTTGGTTGTATCACGAAGATCCATCCATGAATGAGAATATTTCGTGTGTTGAAGCGATGTCGATCATTAATTACGGGATCGGTAGAGGAAATTCATCTTTTGGACATGCCTTGTTTAAATCTGCGAAATCCGCACAAATTCGATACGACCATTCTTCTTCTACGGCTGAGTACCACGTTGGCTAACCAAGTCGGGTATTGTTCTTCACGGACAAATTTAGCGTCTATTAGCTTTTTAACCTCGGCTATGACTTGTTGTTCGATTTCTAGACGCATTCTTACAGGACCTTGTCGTGGAACGAAGTAGGGTCCACTCTGGTTTATGGATGCGACCTGCGGAGCTAAACACAGCATCTCATCGTAGCTCCAAGCAAAACGGTCTTTGAATTCCATTAATAACTTGATTATTTCTTTGGAGTCTTCTTTATTGAGTAAAGAGTTAACAAAGGTAGGTCTGAGCTCTTCGCTAGTACCTAAGTTAACTTCATTAACTCATCTATTGTAGATTTGATTTCTTCTTCGAATTCGGTGGAGCGTCTCCGATTTGCAAATCTTCGAGTTCTTCGTAGTTTCCATGCGGTTTTTCATTAGATTCGCGAGTGATAACCAAGCAAAATTCGGTATCATCGGCTGATCTCTGCGTGCGAATCCGAGACCATGCTTTGAGTTGGGTGGACGACAGGAGTTATTCCATAAATTTTCAAAACGTTGTGATTGACCTTTTGTCACTTTGTCGAGGTAAGAAACCACGGCTGAATTAAATTTTGAACACGGGGAGAGTACCACTCGAAAGCGATTCCATTAATTCGATGAAGTAGCATCTTGAGTGTACATTATTCTCGGTTTTGGAGGAAGAAGCACCACGGTAGAATTTGATTGGTTTTGCACTGCCGCTACGTACCTCTTTGACCTCCATACCCTCAATCTTATTAGAATGGATCGGAGTTAGGGTCATAGTATGTACGTAGTGGTTAATCTTCTCGTACATCGATTTATATTCTTCGTTTCTTTCATCTTCGAGAGGGATTCTGAATTGTGGCTTCTTCGAGCTTATTATCGCTTGCTTCTTGTTTGATTTCTTTTTCTTCTTCATAACTATCTTCCCGATCGACATTAATGGTTGGTTTCCTCAGTCCGATCGTCCTAACGTCTCTACCACGACCTCGTCCACGGCCTCGACCTCGGATGCGAGTTGTGGAGAAACCTTCACCATCTCGCCGTAAGGGAGTGGTGAGTGGCTGTTGGACTTAGGACTTCGGGTTCTTCGTTGTCCGAACTTTCTTTGCTTCATTTGTTATGGTATCTGCGGAGAAGATCGTTTTCTTCGGTGGTGCATAATAAGTTGCATCCTCGTGGATTCCAATTTCATGTACGGAGAATGGTTGTAAGTCACCTTTGATGCCTTGTTCTCCTCCATCGTAGTATTTAATGCATTGATGTAGAGATGATGGTACCATCTTTGTTTTCATGTATCCATGGTCGGCCCGGTAGAGCGTTGAACGATGTTTCGAATCGATTATGTGAAATTTTGCGGTTGTCTTTGCTAAATCACCGGTCTTCATTAATAGTGTTATCGATCGAGAGCTCTTTCTCCTTTCGATTGAACCCTCTTAATAACATCTTATACGCTCGAGCTCGCGGGCATCGATTTCCAAGTATGCTTAGCGTTCGAAGATTCATTATATTGATTGATGCTCCTGGATCTGCCAATACTGCGGAGAGTGTAAATTTTCGATTATGGCGAAATGTACAACGGTCGGTTGTGATCTGCATGTTCCGAGTAGTAGGTCGTCGTCTGTGAAGGTAACACCTCGGCTGTTCCTTTAACGAGCAAACCTCATCTAAGGACTCTCCGGCCATTTGAGCTAAGCAAATTTCCGGATCAAGTAAGGCCTTGATCGGAAGCTTCTCTCATCTCCTTTGATAAGATGAGAGCGTCGTAGATGCTCGGTTTGGTTCAGTAGTTTCCTAAGATGGGCTAGCACGTTGTAGTCCACTTTGTTTTCATGTGTCTCTGCTTCTTCTTGAATGGGTATTTCTTCTGCTTGGGGTTGGTTCTTCACGAACGACCACACGCTTCCCTTTGTCTTTTGGACCCATTCTCGGAGGTAGAACTTTTCCACTCCTTAAGTTGACTTCGTAATTTCCTGCGAATCTATTGTTGAGCTTGCGGTGTCTCTTCTTGAATCGGAATGACAGGCTCTTCCGGTTTAGCTTCAGAGTCTGAAGGCTCTAACTCTATCGTGACTGGAGCTCCTCGAAACTCACAGATAGATTCGTTGCTTGTTGAACTCTCGTAGCCTCCTTGATGGATGTCTTCTTTGTTATTTTGTTCGTCGAGATCGTGTATGATTTGAGAATTGTCGTTGGTATCGAAATCGATATCCGGATTATCGTTAGTTACGTAATCGTTAGACACAGTCAAAACGTAGCCAACGCCATCACCCTTATCATTATATGATCCCACCGAAGTGAGCGAGATAATCATACGAGTCGGGGGTTCGAGGATTTCTCCCGAATCGGAAACGACTATCCTAGGATAAGCGGCCCCTAGTCCAGCCTTAGGTGCCTCGGTCTTCTCTTCTTCGTCGATTTTCTTCTTCTCTTCGATCGTCTCTGTTGAGGTGGTTCTTCATCGCGAGTGATAGTACCGGCTTAACGGGTTTCAAACTACGAATTGAAGCTCGTACGAAGCGGTACGGATGCTTGTCTAAAATTTTCTTCGAAGACTTTGTCCGAGCGGTAGTCCATCCATCGTCGGTCGTATAGGGATGCTATCGGAATGATGGGATCGGTCGAGACAACATTGACGGAACCTCCTTTACGGGGTTCCTTCATGTACTCCTTCGGGATCGTTATATTCCCTTTCAGCGGGTTGTCATTGAGCCGACTTTTGAAGGTAATGCAATCTTCATCTTGTGCCTGAAGCATGCGGTGGTAAGGGCGAAAGTTGGGATCACCTTTCTTGTTGACCTCTTCGGTCTTTTAGGCTGCGGCGGTTGGAAATCCGGAGTCTTCATCGAGACTACGGAACATTTTTAGCACTGCCTCATTCTTGAACGGATATTCTCTGCTAGCAGCTCTCTTAATGTACGTTGCGGACGAGACGGTTGTTCATCTTGCGGAGATGGTGATACGTTGGGCGGGGTTCTTGAGTAGTCTGTTGTGGTTCTTTGCGGCCGTTACGGTGGTATTTGCATCGGTTGCTTGCCTTTGTCAGCTTCTTTGCGACGATCCGGATTTCTTTTCAAAAGTCTTTACGGGCTTTTGTTTATACGTCTTGTCGGTGAAACTTAATTGCTTCGCCTCTTCTTGCAAGCTTCGGCCTTGCTTAACAACTTCTCGAAAGTCTTAATAGTAAATCCCTTGAGGAGAAGTGCTTTATCGGGCCATGGATGCTTTTAAGTAAAATGCGCGATTGCGTGTTTTTCTTGCGGTTGTGGTTCACACTTCATGCTTAAGTTCCTCATCGAAGTATGTAATCCACCAAAGTTTCATTCGGCTTACGTTTCTCTACCGCTCAAATCACTATAGTGATGTGGTGCTGAGCTCCGGCGAATCGCTTGATGAAGAGGTTCTCTAGCTGCGAGAACATCTTTACCGAACCATTTGGTAATTCGCATACCGGTCGAAGGCGATTCACGACGGACTGGCGACGAGCGTCGGAAGAGTAATGCATCGCTCCCGCCGGCATTGCAGCAAGCGGCACGAAAGTGTGCCACATGCTTGTCGGGGGTTCCGGTTCGTCGAAGGTCTTGAACGAGAGGTGGTACGAAGCCTTTCGGGTATTGGACGGCGTCGAATTCTTCGGGGTAAGGTGCACCGTCCGAATGGATGTCCCGCTCTTCGATTGTGCTTAAGGCTTCTCGCACTTCGTTGTTCACCGAGTTCTTGATATCCTTTTCGGGAATCATACTTTGTGTTGTATCCTTTTCGGTGATCATCCCCAGTTGACGGACGTAATCTCATTTCCTCCGTCTCTGATGTGAATGACCTGCGGGGGTGTTTCCCTTTGTGGTTGTACTCGACTGCGGAAGTGGCCGGAGCTACGGCCATCTCTTCCATCCTTTTTGCCATTTGAGCGATCGTGTCGTCTTTTTCTCGAAGTTGCCTTCTCATCGATTACGGCTCCTCTCTTTACGCGAGTTGCGGGAGCACCTTGCGAAGGCGATGAAGCTCGTGTCTCGACCATGTTGATTTGCACGTATTCGTCGTCCATAAATTCCGATGAATCGATCTCGTCTCCGAACTTTTCCTCTCTTTCTTTTGCCAGCCGTCGGATATCGGTTCTCGACTTTTCCATGGCATCTTCTAGCGGGGCTTTACGTGTGTTTTCGTGGTTGTCGTGCGATAGGCTGTCGGGTCCCCTTCTCGCGAGTCCCCTTCATCGCGGTAGCACTTTCTTCGGATTCGAGTCTCACGGCGAGACTTTCTTTCTCGGGTTGTTGTTTCGATCTCGTTGCCCGGTAGTGGGACGCCATACCATCCTTCGCGGCGGAAGGTGCAGAGACCGGATGGTACGTCGGCCCGAATCTTTGGAAGGTGGTATCCTCCTGATCCGTCAATCTGAGACGACAACGGGCGGGCTAGCCTTCATTCTTTTACTTGGCTTTTACGCCATGATGGCGGGTTCTACTCGGGGCCCGAGACGGGATTTGGCGGCACCCGCCACTATCCTTCGTAGAATTTCGACACGGGGCGGTTTTCCTTCTTCGCTAACTTTCTACCAAAGTTTGCGGTCGAGCCAACGGCGTAGTTCTAGTTCTTTTCTTGCGAGTATCGTTGTAATATGCGAGTGCGTGGTAATTTGGCGACAATCTTGCGAATGTTTTCTTCATCTTCGCGGCGGAGAGGGGATGAAATGCGCTTCCTCCCAAGAGTGGTATGTATTCGAGCGGCGGTGTATATTCGCGGTTACGGAATTTCTTCAGGAAAGCAATTTCGGCGGCCACGGCTTCTTTAGCGATCCTTCATTTACGTTTCTTCTGCGGGTCTTTGTTAGTGACGGAATTCTTGAAGCTGGACCGATCTCGAAAACGGAAGGTCTTACGGGAAGATGCTGTACCCTCCGCGGTAACGGGTCCATCATAGTGCGGATTTCTTTCCCCTTTGATTTGGCGAAAGTCGGGGCGGGTGCGAAACGACTAGACCGGTGGGGGTAGAAAGGACGGTCCTCTGTGGACATCGGTACTCCTCTTAGTCGGGATCCTTTGCGGAGGAGGAATTCTTGGGTTGACCTGAGGTTGAACTCGAGCGGCGGTTCTTCGGCTTCGGGTACCTTGTTCATCGGTGCGAAGAGGAGACGTTGGTGACCTTGACGTTCGTGTTTTCAAATCCTTGTCCGAATCGGATGATTCCATTGTCGGGCGACTCATCCTTATAGACGGCGAGGTCCGATCCATTGGTGAAAGAGAAAATCGGTTTCGGGGCTTCCATTTGCGGGGTAGATTCGGTTTGTCGGTCCCGAGTTATGCTTCTTTTCTTTAGGATGAAAGAGAGGAATTGAAAAGAGTCGAACTCATTCTTGTTCATGTATTTATAAAAAGGAATCGTTTATTAAAAGAATCACTTATTAGAGGGTTTGTTTATTTAGAACGGAGTGTTGAAGGCGTAGAGAAGGTAAGGAACTCGAATCGGAGTTGGAAAGGAAAAGAGAGTCTTAAGCGAAGACTTCTCGACTCGAAGGATCACTCCTAGACTAACACTCATTGAGGGGTCCGCCCCACCTCGGAAATGAGGTAAAAGGATCTCGGAACCTCTCTGTTTATGGGTGTCTAAACGGTGGCTCCTAAATCCGAGAGAATGTTGGTTATACTTGTTCGAGTAGAAATGAACACGGTATTCCAACGGAAAGAAGGGTAGTTTGATCCATTAGGGACATGGATACACTACCGATTTTTGAAAGCAGAACTATTTGATTAAAATGGAGAGAGGAACTAATCCCCAGCGGAGTCGCCAGAAGTTGTACGGCTTATTTTTAGGTTTGTGGTGTTTTATTTTGAAAAGGGGGGTCGCCTACAGAAATTGTCGGCGAATTTTAATTTAAATAAATAATTTGAAAAGTAGTATTTGATTTTGAAAATAATTTTAAATTTGAAAATTTTAAGATATGAAATCAAGCCGATCTCGCATCACGAATAGTTTATATAAACGAGCGCGCACCACAAGCTAGTGTATACATCTCGAAGAATAGACACCTTTGCTTGATAATGGGGCTCGATTGAATAAACTAGAAAGGTTTGTGACATCCGTTTGGTACGCGAACCAATTTTATAAGCGAACAAGTTCCCTAGCTTAATATAAATGAATTAAGCGGGGTTTATATTCCACAGGTTCTTTAAAATTCCCTATAAGGGCAAGCCCCATAGTTAATTACATCTTAAGTGACGGGAATCACCTAGAAAACTCTCGATAATAATCGATAATTACGCTCTCGAGAATTTGAAAGTTTAAGTTTTGAAAGGATTGAATTTTTGAAATTTCAAAGGGATTAGCTCAAATTTGGAACGAGTTTATTTTAGGAGTCCGAAGGAAGAGGAGTAGGGAAGTTGAGGATCCGAGAGGAATCTTGACAACTTCCGACTATCTATTGTTTGGCTTGGATTTAGGAAAGTCCTAATGTTTATTTAATGTTTTAATCTTGCCGATTTAGTTAATTAGGGCTTATATTTATATGATAGAATCATACAAATTGCATAGAAGATATGAGGGTTTATGTCGTATCGGACGACTACCTCGGAATCCTAAGACCGGTTAGGGCTTAATTTGCAATGCAATTGCTTAACGAAGAGTTGAGGATTTATGTTGCACTAGGCGAGCTACCTCGAAGTCCTATAGCTTTGTTGTTTAATTCTAGGAAAAGTTTTGCTGATGTCGACACGAGTTTCTGTGACGACGATGGCCGTCTTGCCATCATGCTCAGAGCTCCTTGTCGTTGCGGAGGTTTAGTTTTAGAAATCATAAATCGAGAGATGAGAGAAGTGTTTGGTTTAGAGAAGTCTTAATTTCCAAATGTTTTTTGTGTTTTAATTAAAACAAATCTTAAAGTTGATTATAATGACACCGGTTAAGATCCACGGTTCCATCCTTAGGCATCATTATTTTTATCGGATTCACTTAGTCAGGATGAATTTGCTAAACTCAGTTGAATGAGTTCCACACTTTCATTTAGGCAGTGGGAAATCCGTTAGCAACACGTAGGTTACATCATCAGAGGTATTCCAGATCATCCAACAAGACGTTTTAATTTAGTTGTAATTGTAGTTTTGTGTTACGTTTGTGATTAAATTTTGAGTTGTCTTATATTTTGAAATGTTGTGGAGGTGAATTTTATCTTGTAGTGTCTTTTATTTTAATTTTGGGTTTCGAGTTTTGGTTTACATCCTAAAGGTGTCGGTTTTCATGCAATTGTTGTTTATCGTACGAGAAAAATAAAGTGCATTTGCGATAAAATAAGCTGCAATAAAATAAAAGCGTACTGGAGGGTCTTCAGTCATTCAATTGCACTTAAATCACGGTTAGAATATTTAAGCAAGTTCTAGGTAAAGGTAAGGGAAAGGGTTATGGTTTTACTGCAAATTCCTAATCCTATAGCTAGTCGTTTCTATGACGTCCAGGTTCTCATGTTTTTAGTTTGAAGACGATTTTCTTCATCGAAGAACAATTAAGTTCAATTATTCTTGTAAATATCCTATCATATTGAGGAAGTGCTTAAGAAGAATCTTAAACATCTTTTCGATATTTCAGGATTGTTTTTAAGTCAAATGAATTTAATTGTGTAAATGAATCGATCGTCAGAGGTTTTCAAGTTTTGTTAACTTGCTCGGTGAAGCTAGGACATTTGAATGTCACATAAGTGAAGTAACATTTCATTTTAATGTTACATTTAGGAGTTATGATAACTAAAGCTCTAAGGGCGAAATGATATTTAATGATTTGTGATTGAATTTAAGTTGAATTAATGATTTAAGTTTGGAATAGTGTTCGAGTTATTTTAGATTTATTTCTTCATGTCTTAAGTAAGGTTATTTAATTGACTTAATTTAATTTAAATTAATTTAATTTAATTTAATTTGTTTAATTTAATTTAGTTTGATTTGATTTAATTTAATTCGATTTAATTTATTTGATTTAATTTTTTTTAATTTAATTTGATTTAATTTAATTTGGTTTGATTTGATTTAATTTAATTTAATTTAATTTAATTTATTTAATTTATTTAATTTAATTTAATTTAATTTAATTTAATTTATTTATTTAATTTTATTTAATTTAATTTAATTTAATTTTATTTATTTAATTTAATGTATTTAATTCATTTAATTTAATTTAATTTGTTTATTTAATTTAATTTAATTTTAATTTAATTTAATTTAATTTAATTGAAATTTTTTGAAAGAGTTTAATGATTTAATTTTAGTTTAATGATTAAGTCTTTTAATATTTTAAATTTGAGTTATCATTTTAATTAAGAGTTGAATATTAATGAGATGATTAATTTAGGGATTTTTAAATTAAAGAATAAATCTCTTCCTAATGATATCCCTATTTTAATAATTCCAATTTTATTATTCTTCCAAATTTAATCAATTATTTAATTAAGGTTTAATCATTTTAAATTGCTTAATGGGTTTCTACCCTTTAATTATTTAAATTTCAATCATCCAAATCAGATTAGGATCAGATATTTTACTTGTTAATTTTTATTAAGACTAAAGTTTTAATTAAAGGGTTAAGATTTTAATTACCATTTTGCCCTTGAGCTTAATAATTTCATAACTCACTAAATTGAACTCAGAATGAACTTGCAATTTTTATGTGACTTCACTTATGTGTCAATGAAGACATGAGAGGAGAAAATGTGATTTTTCTGTATTTAATTTATTTATATAATTATTTTTTGTAGAAAATAGAAATTTCGAGGAAAATTCAATAATATGACCAAGGGAAAGTTTACTGTCCTTAAGAAAATTAGGGGACATTCCTAATGACCAGAGGACCACTTGGACCAAATTTTGTAATTTTTTTGAATTATATTTTATTTATTAGAATTATTTTGAGTTCGGAGTATTAATTAATTTAAAAATAAAATAAATGTTGAAAAATAAATTTTATAATTTTTAAAATTTTCTCTGATATCAAGGATTCAGAGAACCAAACTTTACAATTTTCTGATTTTTCTTTGATTTATTATAATTATTTTGGTGAAAATGCTAGAAAATACATTTCTTAATTTTAAAATTACCCTAGAGCTTTAAAAAATTAATATCTCACTAAATAGACCTAGGAAAAATATGGGACTTGTTCCTAAGTGATTAAAATTCAAAATATGACATTTTGGTGAATTTTATTATTTTTGTGATTTTTATTATTTTTTAATTATTAAAAAAATTAAAATAATATTAAAAATCAACCTTTTTAGAAAATTGAAATTTTAATTTTCTTAAACTCCCCTGATATCAGAGAGACTCCAAAACCAATTTGGTGAATTTTTGAAAGATATTTTGAAAGTTATGAATTTTTAAAGTTTAAAATGACTAAGTGGCTTAATCAACCCGATTAGTGGGGCTAACCAAATCAATTGACCTCAGAATTTTTATGGTGGGTTCCTCTGATCCTAAAGGTCAGTGGAGAATTGATTTCAAGTCAATTTGATCTATGGTTAACTCTAATTAATTAGAAACCTATTTTGGGTGTTTAAGCCGATTAGGGTTAATCTAAGTGAATTTACCCAAATCCTATTTTTCCTAGGGTTCTCTGGTCATAAGGAACATCACCAAATTTTCCTAGAATTTATTTCACAACATGCTAATTTTTGAAATTAAAATACTTAAAACGACAACATGCATTTGAAAAATCAATAACTTTTCACGAGAGATGGCCTCGACCTTGGAAAATTCGGGGAATGTCCCTAAGTTCGGAGGCTTAAAAGCCACTATGGTCTCATGCCATGGTGAATTATATGAATGCATGGAGAATTAAAACAATGCGGGGAGTAAATAATTAATTAAAAATAAGATCTTGGACAAAATTAATTAATTTCTTTTCCACATTATTCTCCTACATTCAGCTGACGAAGGGTATTTTTATTTTATTTTTATGATTTTCCTACACAAAGATATGAATTTTCCAAGTTTAGGGAATTAAATAAATTAAGAAAATCCCTAATTTTCTATTTAAGTGACGCGGCGCCGCGTCGGCCTCGGCGACTCCGAATGCACGCGCGGCGCGCTCCCGTTCGACGCCGCCATCCGCGTCCGGCGCTCCGGGACCCGGCGTCATCGCTCCGTCTTCGATCCGACGCAATCACGGCCGTCCGTCCGCGCGTGTATTAAATGGACGGCATCCAGTTCATCGTCCCGAGTGTCCTCGCTCGAGAGCCGTCCACACTAAATCCTTAATATCTCGCTCGATACTCGATGAATTTTCATGTTCTTATGCCTATGGATTCGTCTTGAAGAGACGAACACATCTATACGGTTATCATGCATTGAAATTAAAGCATTTGAAATGGAGGATCTCCGGAAGCTCGGGATGAAGAATTAACTCGTACCTTAGCTGCGAGAGGTGAAGCCTCGATCGGGAGATGCTTGGCACGTTCGTTGGAGATGCGGGAGGCTAGGGATGAAGCACAGGGATGTGGTGAATTGCTCAGGTGTGATTTCCACCAAGGCCGATCACAACCTTTGGAGTACGGAACAAGCTGGGTGACACGGAGATGGGGCTTTTGCTTGGTGGACACCTTCCCTTGGTACGGTGAAGGTGTAGAACCAATCGATTTTGGGATTGGTCCGCTGTGGAGAAGTGTCATCGGTTTTGGGTGGAATTTCGACTACGAAATTGAGCTCGCGAAGAAGAAATGGCGGGGGGATCTCACTGGGGATCAAGTGCTGCGTGTGTGGGGAGGAGTACGGAACAATTTTGGCGGAGTTTCGGTAAGGTGCGGTTCGGCACCTCTCATGGCCGAGAGGGTGAGGGGTTTAAATAGGAGATGTTGGAGGGCCTCCCGAGGGGAGTTGAGGGGCAGGATCGGTGCTGCGGTGAGGAGAAGAACGGCCGTGGTGACCGCTAGGCATGGGGCGGCTCGGCGAGGAGAATTCCAAAGTTTGGCTCCTCCCGAGGTTTCGGCCATGGTGTTTTCCGGCGGCTGGTGGTGGCCGGCCGGGCATTGGTCACCATCTTGTTCGGGTGGGTCGAGGTGGGGTTTAGTGTAGACGATTGGCAAATGCCATGTGTAAAAGGCTTGGATTAGAATGGAATGGGAGAGGGCTTATTTTGGCTCAAATTGGTCGACCCCTCCACTTGGGCTAGGTGCACCACCCGAGGCTTGGTTTTGGGTGAGGGAAAAGTGATTTGGCTCGGCATAATCGGTAGGGTCGAGTCACCATCCAAGCACGATTAGGCATAAGCATGGTTAAGGGGAATCATGGGAGTGGTTAATCACCTTTAGGAATTAAGGAAAGAGCCTCCTCCTTTTGCCCAAAATGGCATGGTGACATGTAAAGAGGCTCTCATGGCTTGCATATGGCTTGTGCATGGCTCCATGGCTCCATTTGGCTTGGGAAAAGGTTGGGTCGATTTCATAAAAATGGGTTTTAAGAATTTTGGATATTTTGGTGTGAATTTGTATGGGGCTTGATTTGGAATTGTTTGATGATGGAATTATAACTTAGGGAATGGCTTTGATTAAATGGATGGCAAATGGAAATGTCATGTGGGCTTTAGGGCCAAATTTGGGCTTTTATATTTGGTGGAAATGGGCTTTTAGGGAGGTTTAGGGAAGTGGGCTTTTAAATTTAAAATGGATTTTGGGATGAGATTTTGGTAAAGGCTTGGGCCAAATAATTATTGAGTTTGGTTTAGGGATGCTTCATGAGTGGTTTGAAACAAGTTTGAGGTGATTTGGGTTTGAATTGGTTTGAATTTGGGTTTAATTGGTAAGTGGGCCTATGTAGGTCGAATTGGGCTAACTTGGGCCAATGTTGGGCTAGAGTTGAAATTGATGTAAAATTAATGTTGGGAAATGTTTATGGGAGTGTTTCAAAGAGGTTTTGGCTTTGGTTAGGTTTTGATTTTGGGGATTTGGGCTCATTTGGGCTAGGTTTGGGTTTAGGTCGAAAATGGGCCTTTTAGCTTTGGGTTGAATTTGAGTGGGGTTTGGATCAAAGTTTTGGGCAAATCATGTTAGTGTTTTGTTTATGGGGATGTCAAGGAAGGTTTAGAAAAGATTTGGGGTTAATTGGAGTTGAATTGGGTGAGTTTGGGTTAGGTTTGGGTCATAGGTCCAAATTGGGCTTTAAGGCCAAAAGTGAAATTGGATCCCAATGCCAATCAAATTGGGCTTGTATTTGGTCTAGATTGGTGTTGGGGATGTTGAATTGAAGTTTAGAATTGAATTGGACCAAAATTGGGGTCAATTGGGTAGATTTGGTTTGACATTGGGTTTACTTTGGGTTAAAATGGGTCGAGTTGGGGGTTTTGATAAAAGTGGGGTAAATTGACAAAATTGGCCCATGGTGTAGTTGAACAAAATGAAATTGGGAATATTTGGGATTTTCTGGAATTTTCTAGGAATTTTCTGAATTTTTGGATTTTTGGGTCAAAAGGGGTATTTTGGGTATTTGGAAGGTATTGGGGGGTATTTTTGGAATTTTCGGCATTTTTGGGCATGGATGACCAATTTGAGTGATGTGGAAATGTTTGGGATTGATTTTGGAGAATTTTGGGTGATTTGGAAATTTTTGAGAAATTTGAGATATTCGAGGGCTTTGGGTAGGTTGGCGGGTGTTGGGTCCGGGGGTCGAAAATTGAAAATTTGGAAAATTGAAGATTGGGTGGATGTAAGTGAAATGAAATCATTTTTGTTGAGCCATGAAGCCATATCAAGCCCACATGAGCCATGAAGGGACTCATTTTGAGGCATTCGTAGTGTTGTTCCTAACCCTGCTAGCGAGGGCTTAGGGGTTAAGGACCATCCATGTGAATCACCTACATGAGTCGGGAGGTCAAGTCGGGTATGGGTGTGTTTTAGGAGGTGTGTGAAAGTGTAGTGTGTAGGTGTAGTGTGTGTGCAAGTCGACCCTTCACCGGACCGAGCCACCGGGGCGATCGTAAGGCCGAAGAGTCTATAGGAACTCATCCTTTAAACTTCCACATTTGATTTCGACCCTCCAGGTGATTAGGGGTCTATAGTCGAGTTTGTGGAGTTTGCGGGGAGTTAAGAAGTGGTTTGAATTTCTAAAAGGTGGGCCCCGATTCTAGTCCTCTAAGATAGTCGAAGGAAAAGCTGAGGCTAGATCTAAGTACTAAAGAGAAGAAGAGAAGACCTCATCGAAAATGAGGTCGACAAATGGACCCCGATAGGTGTGGTGGTGACGTGAGCACACCGCGCGTATTGGTGTTGGCCGAAACGATCAACAAAACCAACACGGATGTCCAAGTAACAAACTTAGGACGAAGTAGAAGAGCTTCCGCTGGGGAGTGTCAAGTATATCTCTGGGACAGGAGATTCTTGAACTCTCGCTGGGGAAAGGAAAAGGAGGTAAAATCCAAATCACATGATCTGGGAGAATTTCGATTTAGACTTTATTTTGTTTCATGTTTAAGTCATGATGTGTGAGTTTAGATTTTGAGTTTTCATTTAAATTGAAGTTTTGTTAAGATTAATTTTGAAGGGATTTGATTTGAAATGAAAATTAGAATTTTGAAGTTTTAGATGTAACATCTTGACCCAAAAGAAGATCGAATCGATTGGATTGAGTCATTGCGATGAGAAAAGATCTCGGAATAATGCGGTATTGGATGTAAAATCCTTAACCTCGAAGTTTGATTTGATGTATTTCGGTACGATAGGAAAAGAATCCTAAAGCGGTGCGGTCTTGGATGTAAAATCCTCGACCCGAAAGTTTGGATTTGATGTATTTCGGTGCGATAGGAAGAGAATCCTAAGCGGTGCGGTCTTGGATGTAAAATCCTCGACCCGAAGTTTGAATTTGATGTATTTCGGTGCGGTAGGAAGAGAATCCTAAAGCGGTGCGGTCTTGGATGTAAAATCCTCGACCCGAAAGTTTGAATTGATGTATTTCGGTGCGATAGGAAGAGAATCCTAAAGCGGTGCGGTCTTGGATGTAAAATCCTCGACCCGAAGTTTGAATTTGATGTATTTCGGTGCGGTAGGAAGAGAATCCTAAAGCGAGTGCGGTCTTGGATGTAAAATCCTCGACCCGAGAAGGTTTGAATTTGATGTATTTCGGTGCGATAGGAAGAGAATCCTAAAGCGGTGCGGTCTTGGATGTAAAATCCTCGACCCGAAGGTTTGAATTTGATGTATTTCGGTGCGATAGGAAGAGAATCCTAAAGCGGTGCGGTCTTGGATGTAAAATCCTCGACCCGAGGTTTGAATTGATGTATTTCGGTGCGATAGGAAGAGAATCCTAAAGCGGTGCGGTCTTGGATGTAAAATCCTCGACCCGAAGGTTTGAATTGATGTATTTCGGTGCGATAGGAAGAGAATCCTAAAGCGAGTGCGGTCTTGGATGTAAAATCCTCGACCCGAGAGTTTGAATTTGATGTATTTCGGTGCGGTAGGAAAAGAATCCTAAAGCGGTGCGATCTTGGATGTAAAATCCTCGACCCGAGAGTTTGAATTTGATGTATTTCGGTGCGGTAGGAAGAGAATCCTAAAGCGGTGCGGTCTTGGATGTAAAATCCTCGACCCGAAAGTTTGAATTGATGTATTTCGGTGCGATAGGAAGAGAATCCTAAGCGATGCGGTCTTGGATGTAAAATCCTCGACCCGAAAGTTTGAATTTGATGTATTTCGGTGCGATAGGAAGAGAATCCTAAAGCGGTGCGATCTTGGATGTAAAATCCTCGACCCGAAAGTTTGAATTTGATGTATTTCGGTGCGATAGGAAGAGAATCCTAAAGCGGTGCGGTCTTGGATGTAAAATCCTCGACCCGAAGTTTGAATTGATGTATTTCGGTGCGATAGGAAGAGAATCCTAAAGCGGTGCGGTCTTGGATGTAAAATCCTCGACCCGAAAGGTTTGAATTTGATGTGATGTTTGATGTGAGATGCGGAAAGATCGAATTTGAGATTTGATAGAGATTTGGAATGCGGAAAGATTGAATTTGAGATTTGATAGAGATTTGGAATGTGGAAAGATTGAATTTGAATTTTGATCGAGATGAGTTTGAAATTTGGAAAGATTTGAATTTGAATTTTAATCGAGATTGGATTCGAAATTTGATTGAGAATTTGATTTAACATTCTTGTTGATTTTGTTTATCCTTTAATGATTCAAATTTTATTTTGTTGTTTGTTTAATGTTCATGTGAATTTGGTGTTTGTCATTTTTTTAGATTTTTTTTTTAGAAAGTTTTCTTTTATCTTTTTTTTTCTTTTACGTTCTTTGTTCGAAGTTCATTTAACTTTAATGGCGTTTCCCAATCAATTTGCACAAAAGAGGTGAAGGCGAAAAATGTGACATGGTCACTTTTATTCCAATCATGCGAAGATACATCGTACGACTTGATGCGGAATATATTTCATACAATCCATGTAGATTCGAAAAGGTTTGTGTATGATCTTTGTTGATCCATCTAAAGAAGCATCTGTCGAAAGTCCATGTATGAATAGTGAGATACATGGTCGATAACATCACCTTCCAAGCCATCCTTGGCGAGGATGCCGTATGGATGTACATTGGAGGTGTGATATTTTCCATGTAACTCACGGCTCGTAAGGTCGGAGGCTCTCTAGCTCGAGGTGCGGTGGAAATGGTAAGGTATCTTTACGTCGTCCATCCTCACGAACGTAAGCGAGATCCGCTTCATTGGTACTCCGGTATGCAATGCTTAGCGATATACGCTCCGTTGCCCTTCGGTATCATGACGGAACCTACCGGTAGTGGTATCTTCACGGCCCTCGGAACTCACTGGACCCTGCTATTCGGAGGTCGGATCCGAACATGATGTTACACTCGCTCGGGGAAAGAGGCTGTGCGAAAGGCCGACAAAGTCATGGTGATCGATGTGTGGGGGTATACGGTCACTCTGTTTGTAGACATTGATGATGCGGTATTGGGTATGCGATCTGCGGCGGTACCCTCCATGTTATCAATCTCTTTACCATTCTCTTGATGACTAATGGCATCGGGTCCACTTGCTCATGACGGAGTATTCCGGCGGGTTTCCCTTCTGTCCTCGACGAAGTTGTAACGACATCCACATTGTATTGTGATTCTTCCTTTCCACGGCATCCATCTCCGGGGTTACGAGTATGTGTTTTCCCTTAGGCGGCCCGCTCGGCCCATTCTTTTCAAATCCGGATGCAATCCACGATTTCTTCTTGTTACATACTGCGAGAATACATCGTATGTAGCTCGAGGCCCTCCGGTATATTGATTCTTACGCCTCTAATCCTTTCAAAGTATTCGAAGGTTTTCTTTTCGACATTTTGCATTCTCTCCGGCTCGTATTCGGAATGATGCTGCAGATGGCGAGGCCTTGTGACATATTGTGGGATGTATGGTTCAATCCCTTCGCGTTCTCCTGCACACCTCGGCTCCTCGGGGATGATGTCCATCGAGACATCCCACGGGGTTGCTCTGCAACAAGGTCATGCATCATTGGTGGTTCTATCCGGTGGCGTGGTAGCCTTCTTTCTTCGAGTCTTTGTGAGATTTCTGCGGTTCTTTCGTCATCCTAGGAGCTGGCCTCCTTTCTTACAGTTCTGGTGAGCTGGTGTCCTTGAAGTGTATGCGCCGACATTAGCAGCTGCCTCGTCGTGCTTGATCCGCAGCTAGTTTTGTCGACATCTTACGGATACGGCGATTCTTATTTCTTAGTTGCGTTCTTGTGAGAGTAGCTCTCCGAACTTCTTGAATCTCTGTGGGCGCGGCGGCAAGGCTCGCCTCTGCTTGTAGCGACTACGGACTTCATTTTCTTATCTTCTTCAATATTTGTCTTTCTTTTCTTGTTGATGGATTGGTGGCTTGGGCCACCCACTTTCATCCTTGTATGTCGGGTAGTTCTTCTCGGTCAGCCGGGACCCGATCACTTTCCTCGTGCTTGTAGGCTGTCGGTGCGAAATGCGAGTCGATCTCGATTATCGCTCCATCTTTCACCCTCTTTTCATCAAGTGCAAGGCTTACGCCATTCTTAAAGTTCGAGACCCGACCGCCGCTCGACATTTCCACTGCGAAAAGACAAGGAAAAGGATCGAGGGCTGTCTTAAGAACAAGAACATCGAGAAAATGTTTATTAAAGACATCTTGTTTTATTATTATTTTTATATTTTCAAACTTAACGGGAATGAAGTGGGATAAGATCGAGGTAAGAGATTTTGACTTGGAAAAGAAAACAAGGAAAATTTTATTGTCGGGATTTTATTTATTTTAGCACATTTTTGTTATTTTTGGGTTCGGACCCGGTCATAAGTAATCACTTCACCGTGCTTCTAGGGATGGAAAGTTCATTCCTTCGAAACATCGGGTAGCGTAATACTTTTTCAAGTATCGTCCATTGATCGGAAGCATATGTCGTTCTCCTGGCAATTCACTAGGCGGTAGGAACCTCACGAGTATCTTGTTTTGACCACGAACGGTCCTTCCCGAGTGGGTTCAAATTTTCCTCCTATCTTGCGATGTGCGAGAATAGGTCTTTTAAGAACGAGAACTAAGTCACCAACTTTGAAGGTTCTTGGGCGGACCGGTTTGTCATGGGCTTGAATCATCTTAGCTTGGTATAATTCTAAATTACTGTTGCGGCTGTAGTCTTTTCCCTTCCAGGGCTCTCTAATTCTTCGAGTCGTAATTTGGCGTTCTCTTACGTTGTGATTTTATTTGCAGCTGCACGATTACGAGTGAAGGAGAGCTGAACCTCTAAAAGGTAACACTTGCCTCGGACCCATACACCGGAGCGTAAGGTGTAGCTTGCGTAGGAGTTACGAAGGTTGTCAGGTAAGCTCGTAAGGCTTCTAACAACTTCTCGTGCCAATTTCTCTTATTGTCGTCTAAAGTCTTCTTTAAAATTTGAACGAGAGTTTTATTAAAAGCCTCGACGAGGCCGTTTGCTCTTGGGTAATAAATTGTTGAATATCGCCGATCAATTCCGTGTCTCTCGACAAAATTGTTGATTTGTGTGCTTCGAATGCTGACCGATTATACGAGATGATCTGCGCGGCACCCAGAAACGGTAGACAACTTGGTTCTTGAAAAATTGTAGCACGTGATGTGCTTTCACTTCTCTAAGTGGAGCTGCCTCTGCCGCTTGGAAAAGTAATCTGTAGTTGCAGAGAATGAAGCGATGTCCTTTTGACGACGGCGGTTCATTGGACCCACTATATCCGTGCCCTGACATTCGAATGGCCGCGATGCGATTGTCGGATGTAGCACATTTGGAGGTTGGTGTAGAACCACTCCGTGCACTTGGCAGCGATGACGGCTCTTGGCGATTTTCATGCGGTCGGTCATCATCGAGGGCCGGTAGTACCTAGTCTTTTAATTTTCATTTTCATCTTTGGACCGGTGAGTGAGCGCCACGAGTCTGAATGCACCTCCTTAACAATTTCACGAGCTTCGGACCCGCTTAGGCACCTTAGCCGCATTTGATCGAAAGACCTTCGTATAGTGTGTTGTTTATTAGTGCGTAGGACGAGTTCTTTTCTTGATCGATGGGTTAACGACCTATCGTCCGGTAGTTTTCTGTTTGTAGGTAATCCATCGATGGTTGTCGCTCGATCTTCAGTGTTTTTACATCACTGCTTCTGCGATTGATTCTTCTTCCTTTTCGATACGTGTATCGTGTCGATGTCGAGTTGTGATAGGACTGGCGTCAGTGAGCGACACTTCCTGCGATTCATCTTGCAAACGGGCAAATTCTTTTGCGAGACGAGCTAGCGCATCCGCTAAGCGTTTTCTTTTACAGGAATTTTGTAGATTGTCACATTTGGAATCTGTTCACAATGTTGTATGGCATCTTGGAAGTATTGCTCGAGTCTTGGTTTTAGAATTACATCTTGTCCGCGATACGTCGAATGATTAAGCTTGTGAATCCCGTAGATGTTAATGTCACGTTATCCCCATTTGAATGGTTAATTCCGGTCCGTTATGAGGGCTTCGTATTCCGCTTCGTTGTTTGTACATGGTTACGTCGAGTGGTAGGAGTATCTTAACATCCCCGCTCCGGTGTTATAAAGATTAGCCGATTCTGCATTGCAGGACACTATCACTTGCGATTCTTCGTCTTTGTGCTGTTGAAGATGCTCCGTCGAAATATAATTCCCAACGTCGATCATCGAGGTCTTCTAGATTCATTATTTGTTCATACGGCGGATCGTCGTTGAGAGGAGATTCTGCCGGCGAAGGGTGTCTTTGCAAGGAAGTCTGTAGGACTTGTCCCTTTACGGCACGAAGAGGCACGAAAGTTATATCGAATTGCAATAATATCATTGACCATGCGGCAAGTCTGCCGGGAAGCGTTGGACGAGTCATCGAAGTATTGCGATGGATTAAACTTCGAGATCGGAGTTGACCTTATGAGAAAGCATGTAATGCTGAGCTTTTGAGCGGCGAAGATCGGGGCGAAACAATGCTTTTCGATTGCGGGATACCTTATTTCCGTCGGCGATAACGACGGCTTAGGTAATAAAGAGCATTTTCTTTACCCTCATCATTGACACAGGCTAACGGGGCTCCGAGAAAGTCGTCTAAAGCCGCGGTATAAAGTATTAGCGGTCTACACGAGGCCTGGAGCTGCTAAGACGGGAGGTGTCATTAAGTATTGTTTAATGTCTTCGAAGGCCCTACGGCATTTCTCTTCCCAAATAAATTTGGCGTCTTTTTTAACTAGTGCTGAGAAAGGCTGACACCTACTTGACAAGTTTGAGATAAAGCGTCGAAGATATGCCAGCTTCCCTTGAATAGATCGTAGTTGTTTTAAGGTTTTGGGAGGCAGCATTTCTAAGATGGCTTTTATCTTTCGGGTCGATTTCGATTCCACGATGTCGGACAACGAATCCTAAGAATTTCCGGAGGTGACGCCGAAGGCGCATTTTAAGGGATTCATCTTAAGGTTAAATTGCCTTAATCGTTCGAAAACAATTCTCGAATCATACGAAGTGGTTTTCTTTTATTTTGCTTTTGATGACCACATCGTCCACGTAGCATTCGACTTGATTGTGGATGAGATCATCAAAAATTCTTGTCATTGCTCTTTGGTAGGTTGCTCCTGCGTTCTTCGATCCGAATGGCATCACTGTGTAGCAATATATTCCGATCGGCTTTACGAATGCTGTAAGTTTTTCATCTTCGG
This sequence comes from Papilionanthe hookeriana x Papilionanthe teres, assembly GCA_022702705.1. NCBI lineage: Eukaryota > Viridiplantae > Streptophyta > Magnoliopsida > Asparagales > Orchidaceae > Papilionanthe > Papilionanthe hookeriana x Papilionanthe teres. Next base: position 41,142 of record JAKZJZ010000501.1, read on the forward strand.
AGCCATTTTATTTGGTTGTATCACGAAGATCCATCCATGAATGAGAATATTTCGTGTGTTGAAGCGATGTCGATCATTAATTGCAGGATCGGTAGAGGAAATTCATCTTTTGGACATGCCTTGTTTAAATCTACGAAATCCACACAAATTCGATCGACCATTCTTCTTCTGTTGGTACCACGTTGGCTAACAAGTCGGGTATTGTTCTTCGCGGACAAATTTAGCGTCCATTAGCTTTTTAACCTCGGTATGACTTGTTGTTCGATTTCTAGACGCATTCTTCGGGACCTTGTCGTTGGAGCGAAGTAGGGTCCACTCTGGTTATGAATTGCGACCTGCGGAGCTAAGCACAGCATCTCATCGTAGCTCCAAGCAAAACGATCTTTGAATTCCATTAATAACTTGATTATTTCTTTGGAGTCTTCTTTATTGAGTAAAGAGCTAACAAAGGTAGGTACAGGCTCTTCGCTAGTACCTAAGTTAACTTCTATTAACTCATCTATTGTAGATTTGATTTCTTCTTCGAATTCGGTGGAGCGTCTCCGATTTGCAAATCTTCGAGTTCTTACGTAGTTTCCATGCGGTTTTCATTAGATTCGCGAGTGATAACCGAAGCAAAATTCGGTATCATCAGCTGATCCTACGTGCCGAATCCGAGACCATGCTTTGAGTTGGGTGGACGACGGAGTTATTCCATAAATTTTCAAAACGTTGTGATTGACCTTTTGTCCATTGTCGAGGTAAGAAACCACGTTGAATTAAATTTTGAACACGGGGAGAGTACCACTCGAAAGGCAATTCCATTAATTCGATGAAGTAGCATCTTCAAGTGTACATTATTCTCGGTTTTGGAGGAAGAAGCACCACGGTAGAATTTGATTGGTTTTGCACTGCCGCTACGTACCTCTTTGACCTCCATACCCTCGATCTTATTAGAATGGATCGGAGTTAGGGTCATAGTATGTACGTAGTGGTTAATCTTCTCGTACATCGATTTATATTCTTCGTTTCTTTCATCTTCGAGAGGGATTACGAATTGTGGCTTCTTCGAGCTTATTATCGTTGCTTCTTGTTTGATTTCTTTTTCTTCTTCATAGCTATCTTCCCGATCGACATTAATGGTTGGTTTCCTGCATCCGATCGTCCTAACGTCTCTACCACGACCTCGTCCCGGCCTCGACCTCGGATGCGAGTTGTGGAGAAACCTTCACCATCTCGCCGTAAGGGAGTGGTGAGTGACTGTTGGACTAGGACTTCGAGGTTCTTCGTTGTCCCGAACTTTCTTTGCTTCATTTGTTATGGTATCTCCGGAGAAGATCGTTTTCTTCGGTGGTGCATAATAAGTTGCATCCTCGTGGATTCCAATTTCATGTACGGAGAATGGTTGTAAGTCACCTTTGATGCCTTTGTTCTCCTCCATCGTAGTATTTAATGCATTGATGTAGAGATGATGGTACCATCCTGTTTTCATGTATCCATGGTCGGCCCAGTAGAGCGTTGAACGATGTTTCTGAATCAATTATGTGAAATTTTGCGGTTGTCTTTGCTAAATCACCGGTCTTCATTAATAGTGTTATCGATCCAAGAGCTCTTTCTCCCTTCTGATTGAACCCTCTTAATAACATCTTATACGCTCGAGCTCGCGGGCATCAATTTCCAAGTATGCTTAGCGTTCGAAGATTCATTATATTGATTGATGCTCACTGGATCTACCAATACTGCGGAGAGTGTAAATTTTCCGATTATGGCTGAAATGTACAACGGTCGGTTGTGATACTGCTGTTCCAAGTAGTAGGTCGTCGTACGTGAAGGTAACACCTCGTTTGTTCCTTTAACGAGCAAACCTCATCTAAGGACTCTCAGGCCATTTGAGCTAAGCAAATTTACGGATCGAGTAAGGCCTTGATCGGAGCTTCTCTCATCTCCTTTGATAAGATGAGAGCGTCGTAGATGCTCGGTTTGTGTAGTAGTTTCTAAGATGGGCTAGCACGTTGTAGTCCACTTTGTTTTCATGTGTCTCTGCTTCTTCTTGAATGGGTATTTCTTCTGTTGGGGTTGGTTCTTCTGAACAACCACACGCTTCCCTTTGTCTTTTGGACCCATTCTCGGAGGTAGAACTTTTCCACTCCTTAAGTTGACTTCGTAATTTCCTGCGAATCTATTGTTGAGCTTGCGGTGTCTCTTCTTGAATCGGAATGACGGGCTCTTCCGGTTTAGCTTCGAGTGCGAAGGCTCTAACTCTCATCGTGGTTGGAGCTCCTCGAAACTCACAGATAGATTCGTTGCTTGTTGAACTCTCGTAGCCTCCTTGATGGATGTCTTCTTCGTTATTTTGTTCGTCGAGATCGTGTATGATTTGAGAATTGTCGTTGGTATCGAAATCGATATCCGGATTATCGTTAGTTACGTAATCGTTAGACACGATCGAAAACGTAGCCAACGCCATCACCCTTATCATTATATGATCCCACGAAGTGAGCGAGATAATCATACGGAGTCGGGGGTTCGAGGGATTTCTCCCGAATCGGAAGCGACTATCATAGGATAAGCGACCCCTAGTCCAGCCTTAGGTGCCTCGGTCTTCTCTTCTTCGTCGATTTTCTTCTTCTCTTCGATCGTCTCTGTTGAGGTGGTTCTTCTATCGCGAGTGATAGTACGGCGGCTTAACGGGTTTCGAACTACGAATTGAAGCTCGTACGAAGCGGTACGGATGCTTGTCTAAAATTTTCTTCGAAGACTTTGTCCGAGGCGGTAGTCCATCCATCGTCGGTCGTATAGGGATGCTATCGGAATGATGGGATCGGTCGAGACAACATTGACGGAACCTCCTTTCGGGGTTCCTTCATGTACTCCTTCGGGATCGTTATATTCCCTTTCCGCGGAGGTTGTCATTGAGCCGACTTTTGAAGGTAATGCAATCTTATCTTGTGCCCAGGCATGCGGTGGTAAGGGCAAAGTTGGGATCACCTTTCTTGTTGACCTCTTACGGTCTTTTAGGCTCGCAGTTGGAAATCCGGAGTCTTCATCGGACTACGGAACATTTTCGCCTTGCCTCATTCTTGAACGGATATTCTGCTGCTCAAAAGCTCTCTTAATGTACGTTGCGGACGAGACGGTTGTTCATCTTGCGGAGATGAGTGATCGTCTGGGCCGGGGTTGCTGTGTAGTGCATTGTGTAGTTCTCTGCGGCCGTTACGGTGGTATTTGCATCGGTTGCTTGCCTTTGTCAGCTGCTGCGACGATCCGGATTTCTTTTCGAAAGTCTTTCTGAGGCTTTTGTTTATCTATCTTGTCGGTGAAACTTAATTGCTTCGCCTCTTCTTGCAAGCTTCCGGCCTTGCTTAACAACTTCTCGAAAGTCTTAATAGTAAATCCCTTGAGGAGAAGTCTTATCGGGCCATGGATGCTTTTAAGTAAAATGCCGAGTTGCGTGTTTTTCTTGCGAGTTGTGGTTCACACTTCATGCTTAAGTTCCTCCAGTCGAGTATGTAATCCACCAAAGTTTCATTCGGCTTCGTTTCTCTGCCACTAAATCACACTATAGTGATGTGGTGTTCGAGCTCCGGCGAATCGCTTGATGAAGAGGTTCTCTAGCTGCGAGAACATCTTTGCCGAACCATTTGGTAATTCTGCATACCGGTCGAAGGCGATTCCGACGGGCTGGCGACGAAGCTGTCGGAAGAGTAATGCATCGCTCCCGCCGGCATTGCAACAGCGGCACGAAAGTGTGCCACATCTTGTCGGGGGTTCCGGTTCCGTCGAAGGTCTTGAACGAGAGGTGGTACGAAGCCTTTCGGGTATTGGACGGCGTCGAATTCTTCGGGGTAAGGTCTGCCGTCGAGATGGATGTCCGCTCTTCGATTGTGCTAAGGCTTCTCGCACTCTTTGTTCCACCGAGTTCTTGATATCCTTTTCGGGAATCATACTTTGTGTTGTATCCTTTTCGGTGATCATCCCAGTTGACGGACGTAATCTCATTTCCTCCGTCTACTGATGTGAATGACCTGCAGGGGTGTTTCCCTTTGTGGTTGTACTTGACTGCGGAAGTGGCGGAGCTACGGCCATCTCTTCCATCCTTTTTGCCATTTGAGCGATCGTGTCGTCTTTTCACTGAAGTTGCCTTCTCATCGGTTACGGCTCCTCTCTTCTGCGGTGCGCGGGAGCACCTTGCGAAGGCGATGAAGCTCGTGTCTCGGCCATGTTGATTTACGCGTATTCGTCGTCCATAAATTCCGATGAATCAATCTCGTCTCCGAACTTTTCCTCTCTTTCTTTTGCCAGCCGTCGGATATCGGTTCTCGGCTTTTCCATGGCATCTTCTAGCGGGGCTTTACGTGTGTTTTCGTGGTTGTCGTGCGATAGGCTGCAGGGTCCCCTTCTCACGAGTCCCCTTCATCGCGGTAGCACTTTCTTGGATTCGAGTCTCTGGCGAGACTTTCTTTCTCGAGTTGTTGTTTCGATCTCGGCGCCCGGTAGTGGGACGCCATACCATCCTTCAGCGGCGAAGGTCTAGGACCGGATGGTGCAGTCGGCCAAATGCTTGGAAGGTGGTATCCTCACTAGTCATGTAATACTGAGACGACAACGGGCGGACTAGCCTTCATTCTTTTACTTGGCTTTTACGCCATGATGGCGGGTTCTACTCGGGGCCCGAGACGGGATTTGGCAGCACCCGCCTATCCTTCGTAGAATTTCGACACGGGGCGGTTTTCCTTCTTCGCTAACTTTTCTACCAAAGTTTGCGGTCGAAGCAACGGCGTAGTTCTAGTTCTTTTCTTGCGGTATCGTTGTAATATGCGGGTCTGTGGTAATTTGGCGGCAATCTTGCGAATGTTTTCTTCATCTTCTGCGGCGGAGAGGGGATGAAATGCTGCTTCCTCCCAAGAGTGGTATGTATTCGAGCGGCGGTGTATATTACGGCGGTTACGGAATTTCTTCTAGGAAAGCGATTTCGGCGGCCACGGCTTCTTTAGCGATCCTTCTTGCTTGTTTCTTCTGCGGGTCTTTGTTAGTGACGGAATTCTTGAGCTGGACCCGATCTCGAAAACGAAGGTCTTACGGGAAGATGCATGTACCCTCCGCGTAACGAGGTCCATCATAATCTAGGATTTCTTTCCCTTTGATTTGGCGAAAGTCGGGGCGGGTGCGAAGCAACTAGACCGGTGGGGGTAGAAAGGACGGTCCTCCTGTGGACATCGGTACTCCTCTTAGTCGGGATCCTTTGCGAGAGGAGGGAATTCTTGGGTTGACTGAGGTTGAACTCGAGCGGCGGTTCTTCGGCTTCGGGTACCTTGTTCATCGGTGCTGAAGAGGAGACGTTGGTGACCTTGACGTTCGTGTTTTCGAATCCTTGTCCGAATCGGATGATTCCGTTGTCGAGGCGACTCATCCTTATAGACGGCGAGGTCCGATCCATTGGTGAAAGAGAAAATCGGTTTCGGGGCTTCCATTTGCGGGGTAGATTACGGTTGTCGGTCCCGAGTTATGCTTCTTTTCTTTAGGATGAAAAGAGAGGAATTGAAAAGAGTCGAACTCATTCTTGTTCATGTATTTATAAAAAGGAATCGTTTATTAAAAGAATCACTTATTAGAGGGTTTGTTTATTTAGAACGGAGTGTTCGAAGGCGTAGAGAAGGTAAGGAACCTGAATCGGAGTTGGAAAGGAAAAGAGAATCTTAAGCGAAGACTTCTCGACTCGAAGGATCACTCTAAAGCTAACACTATTGGGGGTCCGCCCCGCCTCGAAATGAGGTAAAAGGATCTCGGAACCTCTCTGTTTATGGGTGTCTAAGCGGTGGCTCTAAATCCGAGAGAATGTTGGTTATACTTGTTCGAGGTAGAAATGAACACGGTATTCCAACGGAAAGAAGGGTAGTTTGATCCATTAGGGACATGGATACACTACTGGAATTTTTGAGAACGAAGCTTATTTGATTAAAATGGAGAGAGGAACTAATCCCCAGGCGGAGTCGCCGGAAGTTGTACGGCTTA
>JAKZJZ010000502.1:0-7500 GCA_022702705.1 Papilionanthe hookeriana x Papilionanthe teres
TTGAGCAAAATTGACTTTTTGGTCAAAAGTTGACTATTAGGTCAATAGGTTGTCATTGGGTCAAGGATTAACCATTTTGGCCAAAGTTGATTTTTTAGTCAAAAGTTAACAAATTTGGTCAATTGGTTGGTCATTGGATGAAGGATTGAACATTTTCACCAAAGTTGACATTTAGGTCATTGTGTCAGAAATTGACCATTTTGACCAAATTTGATTTTTTGTTAAAAGTTGACCTTTTGGGTCAATGAGGTGGTCATTAGGTCAAAAATTAACAATTTTGACCAAAGTTGACCTTTTTATTCAAAAGTTGACCTAATGGGTCAATAATTGGTAATTATGTCAAAAATTTACTATTATGGCCAAAATTGACTTTTTAGTCAAAAGTCGATCTTTTGGGTTAGTGGGTTGGTTATTGGGTCATGGATTGACAATTATGACCAAAGTTGACTTTTTGGTCAAAGATTTACTTATTGGGTTAATAATTGGTCATTAGGTCAAAAATTGTCTATTTTGACCAAAAAGTTGACTTTTTGGTCAAAATATGACAAATTTAGCCAGCGGGTTGGTCATTGGGTCAAAAATCGATCATTTTGACCAAAGTTGACTTTTTAGTCAAAAGTTGACCTATTTGGTTAATGGGGGGTCATTAGGTCAAAATTTGACTATTTTGATCAAAATTAACTTTTTGGTCAAAGGTTGACATATTGAGTCAATGGGTTGGTTATTGGGTCAAGGTATGACCATTTTGACTAAAGTTGACTTTTTGTTCAAAAGTTAACATATTGGGTCAATGGGTTGGTCATAGGGTCGGAAATTGACCATTTTAACTAAATTTTGCTTTTTGGTCAAAAATTCACTTATTGAGTCAATGTGTTTGTCATTAGGTCAAAGATTGACCATTTTGACTAAAGTTGACTTTTTTGTCAGAGATTGGCTTACTAGGTCAATTATTGGTCATTTGGTCAAAAATTGACAATTTTGACCAAAATTGAAATTTTTGTCAAAAGTTAACCCATTGGGTCAATGGGGTGGTCATATGATCAGGAATTGACCATTTTGACCAAAGATGAATTTTTATCAAAAGTTGACTTACTGGGTCAATGGGTTGGTCATTGGGTCAAGGATATACCATTTTGACCAAAGTTAACTTTTTGGTCAGAGATTGACTTACTGGGTTAATAATTGGTCATTAGGTAAAAAATTGACTATTTTGACTTAAATTGATTTTTTGGTCAAACGTTGACCTACTGGGTCAATGTGTTGGTCGTTGGGTCAAAAATTGATCATTTTGACCAAAGTTGACTTTTTGGTCAAAAGTTGGCCTATTGGGTCGATGGGTTGGTCATTGGGTCAAGGATTGATCATCTTGACCATAGTTGACTTTTTGGTCAGATATTGACTCATTGGGTTTAAAATTGGTCATTAGGTCAAAATTGATTATTTTGACCAAAATTAAATTTTTTGTCAAAAGTTTACCCATTGGGTCAACGGGTGGTCAGTGGGTCAGAAATTGACCATTTTGATCAAAGTTGACTTTTTGGTTAAAAGTTGACCTATTTGGTCAATGAGTTGGTAATTAGGTCATGATTTGACCATTTTGACCGAAGAAAACTTTTTGGTCAAAATTTGATATATGTGGTCAACGGGTAGGTCATTGGGTCAAAAATTGACCATTTTGATCAAAGTTGACTTTTTGGTCAAAAGTTGACTTATTGGGTTAATGGGAGGTCATTAGGTCAAAAATTGACTATTTTGACCAAAATTGATTTTTTGGTCAAAAGTTGTCCTATTTGGTCAATGTGTTTGTCATTGGGTGAAGGATTGATTATTTTGACAAAAATTAACTTTTTGGTCAGAGATTGGCTTATTTGGTCATTAATTGGTCATTAGGTCAAAAATTGACTATTTTGACCAAGATTGAATTTTTTGTCAAAAGTTAACACATTGGGTCAGAAATTGACCATTTTGACCAAAGTTGACTTTTTGGTTGAAAGTTGACATATTTGGCCAATGTGTTGGTAATTGGATCAAGAAGTTGACCATTTTTACCAATGATGACTTTTTTGGCAAAAGATGACATATTGGGTCAATGGGCTGATCATTGGGTCAAAAATTGTCCATTTTGACCAAAGTTGACTTTTTGGTCAAAAGTTGTCCTATTGGGTCAATCGGTGGTCATTTGGTCAAAAATTAACTATTTTGACCAAAATTGGCTTTTTGGTCAAAAGTTGACCTATTGGGTCTATGGGTTTGTCATTGGATCAAGGATTGACGATTTTGACTAAAATTGACTATTTGGTCAGAGATTGACTTATTGGGTCAATAATTGGTCATTAATTCAAAAAATTTTTATTTTGACCGAAATTGACTTTTTGGTGAAATGTTGACCTATTAGGCCAACGGGTTGATCATTGGGTCAAGGATTGATCATTTAGACCAAAGTTGACTTTTTGGTCAAAAGATGTCCTATTGGGTCAATGGGTTGGGCATTAGGTTAAAGATTAACCATCTTAACAAAAGTTGACTTTTTGGATAAAGATTGGTTTACTGGATCAAAAATTGGTCATTAGGTCAAATATCGACTATTTTAATCAAAATTGGCTTTTTGGTCAAAGTTGACATATTGTGTCAATGAGTTGGTCATTGGGTTAAGGATTATCATTTTTGACCAAAGTTGTCTTTTGGTCAAAATTTGACCTATTTAGGATTGACCAAAATTTGACCTATTTAACTTATTTATATTTATATATATTTATTTAATATTATTTTTTTATTTAAAATATTTTAAGTATAGTATATTATTTAAAATTATAATTTAATCATAAAAATATTTAGTAGTTAAATAAATTATAAATAAATAAATTTATATTCTGTATATATAAATATATATAATATATATATATATATATATATATATATATATATATATATATATATATATATATATATATATATATATATATATATGATATTATTTTTTTATTTTAAATATTTTTAGTATAGTATATTATTTATAAATATAATTTATATTTAAAAATATTTAATAATTAAGAAAATTATAAATAAAAAAATATATATATATGTACAAAAATATATATTTATATATAAAAAAATTATTTAATAGTATTTTTTATTTTAAATATTTTGAGTATAGTATATTATTTATAAATATAATTTAATTATAAAAATATTTAATAATTATAAAAATTATAAATCAAAAAATATATATATAAAGGTACATAAATATATATTTATATATATAAAAAAATTTATTTAATATTATTTTTTTATTTTAAATTATTAAGTATAATATATTATTAATAAATATAATTTAATTATAAAATTATTTAATAGTTAAAAAAATGATAAATATATATATATATATATAGATACGTATATGTATATATAGATACATATATGTATATATAGATACATATATGTATATGTATGTAGATACATATATGTATATGTATGTAGATACATATATGTATATGTATATAGATACATATATGTATCCGTATATAGATACATATATGTATATGCATATATCTATATGTACATATGCATATATCTATATGTACATTTGCATATATCTATATGTACATATGCATATATCTATATATACATATGCATGTATCTATATATACATATGCATATATCTATATACTATATATATATATATATATATATATATATATATATATATATATATATATATATATATATATAATATAAAAATGGCTGCTGAGTTTGGTGCTCTGTTAGGGTTCTGGGGTCAGGGATGACCCCCTGGCGCCGCCGGCAACTGCTCTGGATAGGTAGGCTTACTTACCTGGTGGAGGTGGTAAGGTGTCCCTATTGGTTCCGGTCAGGTGGATCCCTTTACTTCTTCCCGGGCTCTCCTGGTTTTGAATTTACTGTTCCATTAAATTTGAGGTGGGAGTTACTTTTAGTTCTGTTATTCTCTTGGCTTGGTGGTTCCCTTTCCTTGCTGGTTTGGGAACACTGGTTTACACTTTTGAGCTTTTTGGTGAGTCCTTTTCTGGGTTAGCTTCTTTTGTTTTCTCCCTCTTTTTTCTGGGGGGGGCATGATGGCCTACCCCATAGATTTGGATACTAATTTACAGTGGGCTAAGGCCACTTATGCTGGGGTTGTTGGAAACTCTACTACTGATGCTCCCACCTCGGATTCCCTTATTTTCCCTCAATTCTCGCATGATGCGAGTCGTCAGCGAGTCTCATTGTCCTTTTGTTCATCCCACTGGTTCCCTGGATGGTGAACCAGCTGTTTACTTCTCTGACCAGGAGCTAGCTCAACTCAGTGAGGAAGTTAAATTTACTTTAATAGGGAAATTTGCTCTGGGACATCCTAAGATGGACCTGGTCAGACAATTCTTCACTTCTATTCAGTTTATTGGTAAGTGGCAACTTGGCCTGCTTGATGGTAGGCATCTCCTGATCCAATTATCCACTGAAGAGGATTATGCAAGGCTTTTTGCCAAACAATCTGTATCTATTGCTGGAGCTGACATGAATATTCTAAAATGGACCCCAGACTTTGATCCTAAGAAGGAACCTCCCATTGCTCCAATATGGTTTAAACTCCCTGAACTTCCTATCAAGTTTTATAATCAAAATGCTCTATTCAATATAGCTGAAAGCCTTGGGAACTCCTCTCGTAACGGATGGGCCTACCAAGTCCAAAGCAAGACCTGTCGTCTGCTAGAGTTCGAGTGGAAAGGGATGTTACCCTTCCCTTATATCAAGAATCGAATTGGTTCGAAAATGAAGCCTTTTGGCAAGAAGTTATCATGGAACAAACCCCCTATTACTCGTACCCATCTGCAGGATGTTTGGTCATACATTAAGCGGGTGTTACGAGCTCCATCCACCAGCCAAAAGAGTTGCCAAACCACCCCCCCTTAAATCTCCAAACTTGTCCACTTACACAAACCCCCCCCTTCCCCCCCTCCCCACATCTGCCCTCACCTCTTGTCCAAATTGACCCCCAATTAATCAACAAATTTGATGCTGCTATGTTGGCTGATGACCAATCCAAAGGTGTATTTTCATTAGGTGAGGATCCAGAGCTAAATACTAGAGATATAAATCTATTTCTCGTAAGAGATGACCAAGTTATTGAGCGATACTGGGAAGAGAAGCAGCTCATCAGGGTTCTAAATCAACTGAATTTGTGGAAAGAATTAACAATGATCCTCTGGAAACTGAATGTGATGAGGATAACGGCTACGATGCGAGCGACACCTTTATATCTTACGGGTACCCAAATGGAGACCTTCGGGAGAATTTGAAGAAGATGTCTCATAAAGTCGAAGAAGAGTGGAAAATTCGAAACAAAGGAGAAGGAAAAAGGAATTAACGAACTCGAAAATTTATCTCAAGATAACATTCTTGGCACCCCCTCAACATCTCCAAAGTCTTCCCTCCCTAGGCCGACCAGTGCGGGAAAGCTTTATACCATGATTAATATTTTATGTCTGGAATGTTAGGGAATTTCTAATCCCGGTTCCCTTAACGGAATCCATCAACCGAACGGGACTCACAAATTTTGGATCATTGCTCTCCTTGAGCCATTGGTGAGAAAACACATCACTGCCTTCTCTAAAAGATTCCCTGGATACAATTGATTCAGCAATAGCAACAATAAAATCTGGATTTTTAGTAGAAAAGAACTACATTGCAATATATTAATTGATAACCCTCAATATCTCCATATGGACATTTCTCTAGATCACTTTAACTGCTTGGCTACTTTCATCTATGCTGGAAGCTCCTTTGAGGCCAAGAACATGCTTTGGACAGATTTACATAATATTACTGGTACTGATATCAGGAACTGGATTGTAGGTGGAGATTTCAACAGCATAAGAGAACCTAGTGAAAAATTGGGTGGCAAAACCCCAAGCATCAATGCTATGATGCAGTTCTCCAATAACATCCAAACTGCAGGACTTTTTGACCTGGGGTTTATTGGCCCACCTTTCACTTGGAAAAGAGGTAAGCTGCTGGAAAGATTAGATAGATTTTTGGTGAATAGCCAGTAGATGGAGTCACTTCCCCTCACCCAAGTTCATCACCTACCTAAAATTACTTCTGATCACTCCCCACTGCTTATTAAAGTTTCTTTGGGGAGTATGGGTAGGCAGCATTGCTTCAGATTTCTGAATACTTGGGCTGATCATCAAGAATTTCTGTCTGTGGTGAAAGCTGGATGGAACATCCCTTATTTCCCTGGTGATAACCCCCTCATCAGGCTTTGGAAGTTACAAAAAAATCTTAGCTTCCATTTGAAGAAATGGAACAGGAACAGCTTTGGTAATGTTTTCCACCAGGTTACACAAGCTGAACTCAATTTGAAGGCAGTGGAACAACTGAATGCTAATGGTGTGGAGAATGAGGATGACATTATTGATGCACAAGTTAAATTAATCCAAGCAATTAAGGTGGAAGAGAACTATCTGCAACAAAAAGCTGCCCTCAATAGATTGGTTTATGGTGACAGAAACTCTAAGTATTTCCATGCTATGATCAAATATAGAAGACAACCGAATGCTTATTGTCACTATCGAGGACCAACAAGATCAATGGATCACCCAACCTGCCCTCATTCGTTGAGAGTGCTGTCGAGCACTTCCAGAATCTTTCTTTGCCGACAGGTTCTCCCCTCCCCTATCCAAACCGAGTACGTTTGATGAAGACGGACTTTATACCCAACAGGTTGCAGCTTACCGGCTTGCTCGAGGAACATGAAATTGTGGTCGCCCTCAATTCGGTTGATGGAAATAAGGCGAATTGGACTCGATGGGTATACCTCCATTTTTTATAAGAAGGCTTGGGAGCTCATTAAGATGGATGTAATTGCTTCGCTATTCGGGCTTTCTTCTCCGGTACCAATCTCCCCCTTATTTCTCCTCTAATACCATAGTTCTTATCCCCAAAGACAATGCGAAAACCTGTTGGAATGATTTTAGGCCTATAAGTCTAACCAACACATTCTCTAAGATTATTAGCAAGATCCTGGTAAATAGACTTCAATCTCACCTTCCAACTCTCATTTCTCCTAATCAGTCAGCTTTTGTCAGGGGCAGAAACATCACTGATAACATTCTCCTAGCTCAAGAGTTATTGCTGGACATAGACAAGCCAATCAGAGGCCAGAACCTGCTGCTCAAACTTGATTTGAAGAAAGCATATGACACTATCAGCTGGCAATTCATTGATCTTATTTTGAAGGGAAGAGGCTTCAATTCTCACTTCGCGATACTGATCCATAGATGGATCTCCAATACCAATTACGGCATCCCGATTAATGGGATTTGCCATGGATATTTCCCTGTCGGGAGAGGTATAAAGCAAGGGGACCCCCGTCCCCTACCATCTTCATTCCGGCATTTGACTACTTCTCCGCAGTTCTCGATCGGGCTCATAAATCCTACCCCTATCTCTCGCTACAAGCATTGCTCCACCCCTATTGTGAGT
>JAKZJZ010000502.1:12500-25000 GCA_022702705.1 Papilionanthe hookeriana x Papilionanthe teres
TTTTGACCAAAAAGTCAATTTTGGTCGAAATAGTCAAATTTTGACCTATTGACCCCCCATTAACCAAATAGGTCAACTTTTGATCAAAAAGTCAACTTTGGTCAAAATGGTCAATTTTTGACCCAATGACCAACCCGTTGGCCAAATTGGTCAAATTTTGACCAAAAAGTCAACTTTTTGGTCAAATAGACAATTTTTGACCTAATGACCAATTATTAACCCAATAAGTAAATCTTTGACCAAAAAGTCAACTTTAGTCATAATTGTCAATCCTTGATCCAATAACCAACCCACTGACCCAATAGATCGACTTTTGACTAAAAAGTCAATTTTGGTCAAAATAGTAAATTTTGACATAATTACCAATTATTGATCCATTAGGTCAACTTCTGAAAAAAATGTCAATTTTCGACCTAATGACCACCTCATTGACCCAAAAGGTCAACTTTTGACCAAAAGTCAAAGTTGGTCAAAATGGTCAATTTCTGACACAATGACCTAAATGTCAACTTTGGTGAAAATGTTCAATCTTTCATCCAATGACCAACCAATTGACCCATTTTGTTAACTTTTTACTAAAAAGTCAACGTTGGCCAAAATAGTTAATCCTGGACCCAATGACCAACCTATTGACCCAATAGGTCAACTTTTGACCAAAAAGTCAATTTTGCTCAAAATTGTCAATTTTTTACTCATTGACGCTTCATTGACCTAAATAGGTCAAATTTTGTCAAAAGACAACTTTGGTCAAAATAGTCAATCCTTAACCCAATGACCAACTCATTGACTCAATAGGTCAACTTTTGATTAAACAGTCAATTTTGATTAAAATAGTCAATTTTGACTTAATGACCAATTTTTGACCCGATAATTCAATCTTTGACCAAAAAGTCAACTTTGGTCAAGATGGTTAATCTTTGACCTAATGCTCAACCCATTGACCCAATAGGTCATCTTTTGACCAAAAAGTCATCTTTGGTCAAAATGGTAAATCCTTGACCCAATGACCAACCCATTGGCCTAATAGGTCAACATTTGACCAAAAATTCAATTTTGGTCAAAATAAACAATTTTTGAATTAATGACCCAATACGTCAATCTCTGACCAAAAAGTTAATTTAGTCAAAATGGTCAATCCTTGATCCAATGAAAAACCCATTGACCCAATAGGTCACCTTTTGACCAAAAAGCCAATTTTGGTCAAAATAGTCAATTTTTTAATTAATGAGCAATTATTGACCCAATAAGCTAATCTCTAACCAAAAAGTGAACTTTGGTCAAAACGGTCAATCCTTGACCCATTGATAACCCCATTGACCCAATATTTTTATTTATAATTTATTTAATTATTAAATATTTTTAAAATTAAATTATATTTATAAATAATATACTATACTTAAAACATTTAAAATAAAAAAATACTATTATATATATATATATATATATGTATATATTTATTTTTTTATTTATTTATATATACATATATTTATATTTTATATATAATATTTTTAACTATTAAATATTTTTATATTTAAATTATATATATATATAATATACTATACTTAAAATAATTAAAATAAAAAAAATAATATTATATAAATTTATGTATATATATATACATACCATTTTGACCAAAGTTGACTTTTTGGTCAAAAGTTGACCTATTGGGTTAATGGGTGGTCATTAGGTCAAAAATTGACTATTTTGACCAAAATTGACTTTTTGGTCAAAGGTAGTCTTGTTGGGTCAATGCGTTTATCATTGGGTGAAGGATTGATTATTTTGACAAAAATTAATGTTCTGGTCAGAGATTGACTTATTTGTTCATTGATTGGTCATTAGGTCAAAAATTGACTATTTTGGCCAAGATTGAATTTTTGGTCAAAAGTTAACTAATAGGGTCAACGGGGAGGTCATTGGGTCAGAAATTGACCATTTTGACCAAAGTTGACTTTTTGGTCAAAAGTTGAGATATTTTGCCAATGTGTTGGTAATTGGATCAAGAATTTGACCATTTTTACGAAAGATGACTTTTTTTGGTCAAAAAGTGACCTATTGGGTCAATGGGTTTGTCATTGGGTTAAAAATTGTCCATTTTGACCAAAGTTGACTTTTTGGTCAAAAGTTGACCTATGGGTCAATGTGTGGTCATTTGGTTAAAAATTGACTATTTTGACCAAAATTAGCTTTTGGTCAAAAGTTGACCTATTGGGTCTATGGGTTTGTCAATGGATCAAGGATTGACTATTTTGACTAAAGTTGACTATTTGGTCAGAGATTGACTTATTAGGTCAATAATTGGCCATTAATTCAAAATTTTTTTATTTTGACCGAAATTGACTTTTTGGTCGAATGTTGACTTATTAGACGATGGGTTGGTCATTGGGTCAAGGATTGATCATTTTGACCAAAGTTGACTTTTTGGTCAAAAGATTCCTATTGGATCAATGGGTTGGGCATTAGGTTAAAGATTAACCATCCTGATCAAAGTTGACTTTTGGATCGAGATTGGTTTACTGGGTAAAAAATTGGTCATTAGGTCAAAAATTGACTATTTTAATCAAAATTGACTTTTTGGTCAAAGTTGACATATTGGGTCAATGGGTTGGTCATTGGGTTAAGGATTGACAATTTTGGCCAAAGTTATCTTTTGGTCAAAATTTGACCTATTTAGGTCAATGAGGCGGTCAGTACATCAAAAATTGACAATTTTGAGCAAAATTGACTTTTTGGTCAAAAGTTGACCTATTGGGTCAATAGGTTGGTCATTGGGTCGTGGATTAACTATTTTGGCCAAAGTTAACTTTTTAGTCAAAAGTTAACAAATTGGGTCAATGGGTTAGTAATTGGATGAAGGA
Organism: Papilionanthe hookeriana x Papilionanthe teres; assembly: GCA_022702705.1. Taxonomy (NCBI): domain Eukaryota; kingdom Viridiplantae; phylum Streptophyta; class Magnoliopsida; order Asparagales; family Orchidaceae; genus Papilionanthe; species Papilionanthe hookeriana x Papilionanthe teres. The sequence goes on from JAKZJZ010000502.1 coordinate 15,359, forward strand.
TTAACCATTTTCACCAAAGTTGACATTTAGGTCATTGTGTCAGAAATTGACCATTTTGACCCAATTTGACTTTTTGGTCAAAAGTAGACCGTTTGGGTCAATGAGGTTGTCATTAGGTAAAAAATTGCTTATTTTGACCAAAATTGGCCTTTTTGTTCAAAAGTTGATCTATTGGGTCAATAAATGGCAATTATGTAAAAAATTTACTATTTTAACCAAAATTGACTTTTTGGACAAAATTCGATCTATTGGGTCGGTGGGTTGGTTATTGGGTTAAGGATTTACCATTTTGATCAAAGTTATCTTTTTGTTCAAAGGTTGACATGTTGGGTCAATGGGTTTGTCATTGGGTCAAGGATTGATAATTATGACCAAAGTTGACTTTTTGGTCAGAGATTTACTTATTGGGTTGATAATTGGTCATTAGGTCAAAAATTGTCTATTTTGACCTAAAAGTTGACTTTTTGGTCAAAATTTGACCAATTTAGTCAATGGGTTGATCATTGGGTCAAAATCGACCATTTTGACTAAAGTTGACTTTTTGGTCGAAAGTTGACCTATTTGGTCGATGGGTGGTCATTAGGTCGAAAATTGACTATTTTGACCAAAATTAACTTTTTGGTCGAAATTTGACTTATTGGGCGATGGGTTTATCATTGGGTCAATCATTGACCATTTTGTCGAAAGTTGACTTTTTGGTCGAGAGATTGACTTATTGGGTCAATAATTGGTCATTAATTCAAAAATTTGACTATTTTGGTCATTAGGTCAAAAATTAATTATTTTGACCAAAATTAAATTTTTGGTCAAAAGTTGAGCTGATTGGGTCAATGGGGAGGTCATTATGTCGAAGTTGACTATTTTGACTAAAATTAACTTTTTGGTCAAAAGTTGATCTATTTTGGTCAAAAGTTGACTTATTGGTTAAAAGTTGACTTATCATTTGACCAAAGTTGATTTTTTGGCCTAAAGTTGACTTATTGGGTCAATTGGTAGTCATTCAGTCAAAATTGACTATTTGACCAAAATTGACAATTTGGTCAAAAGTTGACCTATTGGATCAATGGGTTTGTCATTGGGTTAAGGATTGAATATTTTGAGCAAAGTTGACTTTTTGGTCAGAGATTAACTTATTGAGTGAATAATTGGTCATTAGATCAAAAATTAACTATTTTGACCAAAATTTACTTTTTGGTAAAAAACCGACCTATTGGGTCAATGGGTTGGTCTTTGGGTCAATGGGGTGGTCATTGGGTCAGAAATTAGCCATTTTGACCAAAGATTACTTTTTGGTTAAAAGTTGACCTATTTTGACCAAAATTAAATTTTTGGTCAAAAGTTAGCCTATTAGATCAACGGGGATGATCAATGGGTCAGATATTGACTATTTTGACCAAAGTTGACTTTTGGTCAAAAGTTTGGTAATTAGGTCAAGAATTGACCATTTTGATCAAAGATGACTTTTTGGTCAAAAGTAGACCTATTGGGTCAATGGGTTGGTTATTAGGTAAAAAATTGACCATTTTAACCAAAGTTGACTTTTTGGTCAAAAGTTGACCTATTTGATCAATGAGTTGGTAATTGGGTCAAGAATTGACCATTTTGACCGAAGATGACTTTTTAGTCAAAAAGTTGATCTATTGGGTCAGTGGGTTGGTCATTGTGTCAAAAATTGACCATTTTGACCAAAGTTGACTTTTTGTTCAAAAGTTGACCTATTGGGTCAAAGGGTGGTCATTAGGTCAAAAAATGACTATTTTGACCAAAATTGACTTTTTGGTCAAAAGTTGACCTATTTGGTTAATGAGTTTGTCAATGGGTCAATGATTGACCATTTTGACCAAAGTTGACTTTTTTGTCAGAGATTACTATTGGGTTAATAATTGGTCATTAATTCAAAAATAGACTATTTTGACCAAAATTGACTTTTTTGTCAAAAGTTGACCTATTGTGCTAATGGTTTGGGCATTTGGTCATGGATTGATCATTTATATTTAATACTTAAGTAAATTATAAATAAAAATATATATATATAGGTATATATATAAATATATATATATATATATATATATATATATATATATATATATATATGTATATATATAATATTATTTTTTTATTTTAAATATTTTAAGTATAGTATATTATTTATAAATATAATTTAATTATAAAAATAAGTAATAATTAAATAAATTATAAATATATATATATATATATATATATATATATATATATATATATATATATATATATATATATATATATATATATATATATATATATATATATATATATATATATATATATATATATATATATATATATATATATATATTATACTATTTTTTAATTTTAAATGTTTTAAGTATAGTATATTATTTATAAATATAATTTAATTATAAAAATATTTAATAATTAAATAAATTATAAATAAAAAATATATATAGTTATATATATATATATATATATATATATATATATATATATATATATATAGTTTTATTTTTTTTAATATTTTAAGTATAGTATATTATTTATAAACATAATTTAATTATAAAAATATTTAATAATTTAAAAAATTATAATTAAAAAAATATATATAGAGGTACATAAATATATATTTATATATATAATAAAATTTATTTAATATTATTTTTTTATTTTAAATACTTTATATTATTTATAAATATAATTTAATTTTAAAAATATTTAATAATTAAATAAATTATAAATAAAAATATATATATAGTTATATATATATATATATATATATATATATATATATATATATATATATATATATATATATATATAATTTTACTTTTTTATTTTAAATATATACATAAAAATATTTAATAATTAAAAAAATTATAAATAAAAAAATATATATAGAGGTACATAAATATATATTTATATATATAGTAAAATTTATTTTATATTATTTTTTTATTTTAAATATTTTAAGTATAATATATTATTAATAAATATAATTTAATTATAAAATTATTTAATAGTTTAAAAAATGATAAATATATATATAAATATATATATATATATATTTATAAATATATATATTTATATATATTTATATATAAATTTTTATAACATTATTTTTTTATTTTAAATATTTTAAGTATAGTATATATGTATTTAATAATATTTTTTTCAATATTTTAATTATAGTATATTATTTATAAATAAATTTAATTATAAAAATATTTAATAGTTAAATAAATTATAAATAAATAAATTTATATGTGTATATATATATATATATATATACATATATATATATATATATATATATATACATATATATATATATATATATATATATATATATATATATATATATATATATATATATATATATATATATATATATATATATATATATATATATATATATATATATATATATATATATATTTATATTTATGTAAAATTATTTTTTTATTTTAAATGTTTTATGTATAGTATATTATTTATAAATATAATTTATCTATCAAAATATTTAATAATTAAATAAATTATAAATATATATATATATATATATATATATATATATATATATATATATATATATATATATGTAATATTAATTTTTTATTTTAAATGTTTAAAGTATAGTATATTTTTTATAAATATAATTTAATTATAAAAATATTTATTAATTTAATAAATTATAATTAAAAATATATATTGGTATATATATATATATATATATATATATATATATATATATATATATATATTGAAACAAGAACTTATTATTAGATCTAGGAAAGTCTATTACATCTCAAATAAGGGATAGACATAAGGTCCCCATGCAAAAGTAAACTAAAAGCAAAGTAAATAGAAGATCTATCATAGAAACCATTATAAGGACAGCAAACAAGCAAATTCGATGAAGAAGCTCTAGTGGCAAGCCAATTTGCTGGTTGATTTCCTTCTCTATACACATGACTCCACTTGATATGTATAGTCGATGCAATTTGATTGATTTTGTTGATCCAAATTTGAATGTACCAAGGAGCTGTAGCCTTCTTCAGTAGAATATTTATCAGGGTAGCCGAATCATTTCAATATGAATAAAAGGATGATTATTTATTAAGGCTGCTTTCAGACCCCACAAAATAGCTATGACATCAGTTTTAAGAGCATTATTGGAAATAATAGGAGCTGCTAGAAACCATAAGCATTTACCATTATGATTTCTACCAAGAATACCAATACCACCTACACCATCATTGTAACTTCCATCAACATTGATCTTAATCCGAGGGAACAAAGGAGGAGTCCATCTGAATTAACAAAGGTTTAGGTTGCCATTTGATGATGCTCTATATTAAAATGCTTCCTTATCTTGAATATATAAGCCAAACAGTGATTAATTACCAACTGAGAAGAGAACTCTTTTTCTTCAAATAACACACCATTTCTTGAAAACCAGATAAACCAGAAAACTATTAAAGGAATATAAAATTTTGCAGTCCCTTTCCAATCCAGCCAGCAAGCTATAATAGAGTTCCACAATGAGAATTTAACTTTTGTATTGCAGCTACTAATAACAGAATTCCATATTTTTTGAACTTCTGGACAATTCAGGAAAAGATGATAGATGGATTCTTCGTTGGAGGAACAAAAGATACATCTAGAAGGACCTCTAATACCCTTTAATTTTAATATATCATCAGTAGGTAAAAATATTTTTGAACAACTTCCAACAAAAAAATGACATGGAAGGTGAAATGTATTTATTCCAGATAGATTTCCCCAGTCATTATAAGAGGAAGATTCATTAGAATTTATAACATTATTTTTTAATTTTAAATGTTTAAAGTATAGAATATTATTTATAAATACAATTTAGTTATAAAAATATTTAATAATTAAATAAATTATAATTAAAAAATATATATATATATATATATGTATATATAAATATTTATATAAATTTATTTAATATTATTTTTTATTTTAAATATTTTAAGAATAAGTATATTATTTATAAATAAAATTTAATTATAAAAATATTTAATAGTTGGCAAAATTATAAATAACTATATATATATATATATATATATATATATATATATATATATATATATATATATATATATATATTTATAAATAATTATATATTTATTTATATATATATATAAATTTATTATATATTAATTTTTAATTTTAAATATTTTAAGTATAGTATATTTTTTATAAATATAATTTATTTATAAAAATATTTAATTGTTAAATAAATTATATATATATATATATATATATATATATATATATATATATATATATATATATATATATATATATAATAATTTTTTGTTTTAAATGTTTTAAGTATAGTTTATTATTTACAAATACAATTTAAATATAAAAATATTTAATAGTTAAGTAAATTGTAAAGAAAAATATATATAGATAAATATAAATATATAAATTTATATATATATATATATATATATATATATATATATATATATATATATATATATATATATATAAATTTACTTAATATTATTCTTTTATTTTAAATATTTTAAGTATATGGTATTATTTATAAACACAATTTAATTATAAAATTTTTATAGTTAAAGAAATTATAAATAATTATATATATATGTGTATAGATACAGATATATATATATATATATATATATATATATATATATATATATATATATATATATATATATATATATATATATATATATATATATATATATATATATATATATATATATATATATATATAATTTTATAAAAAGTTATTTTTTTATTTTAAATATTTTAAATATAGTATATTATTTACAATAATAATTTCATTATAAAAATATTTAATAGTTAAATAAATTATAAATAAATAAATATAGGTACATATAAATAAATTTTTTTAATATTATTTTTTTATTTTAAATATTTTAAAAATAGTATCTTATTTATAAATATAATTTAATATCAGAAATATTTAATAATTAAATAAATTATAAATATTATATATATATATAGGTATATATAAATATATATATATATATATATATATATATATATATATATATATATATATATATATATATATATATATATATATATATATATACATATATATAAATTTATTTAATATTTTAAGTATAGTATATAATTTATAAATATAATTTAATCATAAAAATATTTAGTAGATAAATAAATTATAAATAAATAAATTTATATCTGTATATAATTATATATATATATATATATATATATATATATATATATATATATATATATATATATATATATATATATATATATATATATTTTTTTTATTTTAAATATTTTAAGTATAATATATAATTTTAAAATATAATTTAATTATAAAAATATTTAATAAATAAGAAAATTTAAAATAAAAATATATATATAGAGGTACATAAATATATATTTATATATTTATAAAAGTTTATTTAATATTAATTTTTATTTTAAATATTTTAAGTATAGTATATTATTTATCAATGAAATTTAATTATAAAAATATTTAAAAATTAAAAAAATTATATATTTATATATATATATATATATATATATATATATATATATATATATATATATATATATAGAAATTTATATAACATTTTTTTTATTTTAAATACATTTTAATTATAAAAATATTTAATAGTTAACTAAATTATAATTAAATAAATATATATGTGTATATATATATATATATATATATATATATATATATATATATATATATATATATATATATATATATATATATGTAAAATTATTTTTTATTTTAAATGTTTTAAGTATAGTATATTATTTATAAATATAATTTAATTATGAAAATATTTAATAATTAAATAAATTATATATATATATATAAATTTATTTAATATTATTTTTTTTAAATATTTTAAGTATAGTATATTATTTATAAATATAATTTAATTATAAAAATATTTAATAGTTAACAAAATTATATATATATTTATATATATATATATATATATATATATATATATATATAAATTTATTTTATTTTATTTTTTAATTTTGAATATTTTAAGTATAGTATATTATTTATAAATATAATTTATTTATAAAAATATTTAATTGTTAAATAAATTATAACTAAATAAATATATATTTAAAATAATATTTTTATTTTAAATGTTTTAAGTATTGTTTATTATTTAGAAATATAATTTAATTATAAAAATATTTAATAGTTAAGTAAATTGTAAATAAAAATATATATTGGTATATTTAAATATATAAATATATATATATATATATATATATATATATATATATATATATATATATATATATTTATTTATTTAATATTATTCTTTTATTTTAAATATTTATAGTATATGATAATATTTATAAATACAATTTAATTATAAAATTTTTTTATAGTAAAATAAATTATAAATAATTAAATATATATGTGTGTGTATATATATAAATATATATATATATATATATATATATATATATATATATATATATATATATATATATATATATATATATAATTTTATATAATATTATTTTTTTATTTTAAATTTTTTAAGTATAGTTTATTATTTATAAATATAATTTAATTATAAAAATATTTATTAGTTAAATAAATTATAAATAACTAAATAAATATATGTATATATAAATATAAATAATTATTTATAAATATACATATATATGTATGTATAAATTTTAATAATATTATTTTTTTAATTTAAATTTTTTAAGTATAGTATATTATTTTTAAATATAATTTAATTATAAAAATATTTAAAAGTTAACAAAATTATAAATAACTTTTTGGACCAAAATTGACTTATTGGGTCAATAATTGGTCATTAATTCAAAAAATTGACAATCTTGGTCATTAGGTCAAAAATTAATTATTTTGACCAAAATTAAATTTTTGGTGAAAAGTTGAGCCATTGGGTCAACGGGGAGGTCATAATGTCAGAAGTTAACCATTTTGACTAAAATTACCTTTTTTGGCCAAAAGTTGACATATTTTAGTCAAAAGTTACTTATTTTTCAAAACTTGACTTATCATTTGACCAAAGTTGACTTTTTGGTTAAAAGTTGACTTATTGGGTCAATTGGTGGTCATTCAGTAAAAAATTGACTATTTTGACTAAAATTGACTATTTGGTTAAAAGTTGACCTATTGGATGAATGGGTTTGTCATTGGGTTAAGGATTGAATATTTTGACCAAAGTTGACTTTTTAGTCCGAGATTAACTTATTGAGTGAATAATTGGTCATTAGATCTAAAATTAACTATTTTGAACAAAATTTACTTTTTGGTCAAAAACCGACCTATATGGTCAATGGGTTGGTCTTTGGGTTAATTGGGTGGTCATTTGGTCAGAATTTGGCCATTTTGACCAAAGATTACTTTTTGGTCAAAAGTTGACCTATTTTGACCAAAATTAAATTTTTGGTCAAAAGTTAACCTATTTGGTCAACGGGGTGGTCATTGGGTTAGATATTGACTATTTTGACCAAAGTTGACTTTTGGTCAAAAGTTTACCTATTTGGTCAATGAGTTGGTAATTGGGTCAAGAATTGACTATTTTGACCAAAGATGACTTTTTGGCCAAAAGTAGACCTATTGGGTCAATGGGTTAGTCATTGGGTTAAAAATTGACCATTTTAATCAATGTTGACCTATTTGGTTAATGAATTTGTACATTTATGTATACATACATAAATATATATATGTAAATTTATGTATATATATATATACATATATTTACATATATATATATATATATATAATATTATATTTTAAATTTAAATATTTTTAGTAAAGTATATTATTTATAAATAAAATTTAATTATAAAAAGATTTAATAATTAAATAAATTATAATTAAATATATATAAGTATATATATATATATATATATATATATATATATATATATATATATATATATATATATATATATATATATATATATATAAATTTATTTAATATTATTTTTTTGTTTTAACTATTTTAAGTATAGTATATTATTTATAAATGTAATTTAATTATAAAAATATTTAATAGTTAAATAAATTATAAATAAATAAATATATATGCGAGAATAAAACTATTTTTTTATTTAAAATATTTTAAGTATAGTATATTATTTATAAATATAATTTAATTATAAAAATATTTAATAGTTAAAAAAATTATAAATAAATAAATAATATAATATTATTTTTTTTATTTTAAAAATTTTAAGTATACTATATTATTTATAAATATTATTTAATCATAAAAATATTTAATAATTAAATTATTTATAAATAAATAAAAAAATATATATATATATATATATATATATATATATATATATATATATATATATATATATATGTATATATATATATATGTATATATATATATATATGTATATATATATATATATATGTATATATAAATTTATTTATATATACATATATTAAATATTATTTTTTTAAATGTTTTAACTATAGTATATTATTTATAAATATAATTTAATTTAAAAAGTAATTAATAATTAAATAAATTATAATTAAAAAAATGTATATAGTTATATATAAATATATATATATATATATATATATATATATATATATAT
>JAKZJZ010000502.1:37500-40000 GCA_022702705.1 Papilionanthe hookeriana x Papilionanthe teres
ATGATAAATATATATATATATATATATATATATATATATATATATATATATATATATATATATATATATTTATGTATTTATATAATATTATTTATTTATTTTAAATATTTAAAGTGTAGTATATTATTTATAAATATAATTTAAATATAAAAATATTTAATAGTTAAACAAATTATAAATAAAAATATAAATATATGTATATATAAATAATATATATATATATATATATATATATATATATATATATATATAATATTATTTTTTTATTTTAAATGTTTTAAGTATTGTATATTATTTATAAATATAATTTAATTATAAAAATATTTAATAATTAAATAAACTATAAATAAAAATATTGGGTCAATTGGTTTGTCATTGGGTCAAGGATGGACCATTTTGACCAAAGTTTACTTTTTGGTCAGAGTTTTACTTATTGGGTCAATAATTGGTCATTAATTCAAAATTTGACTATTTTGACCAAAATTGGCTTTTTGGTCAAAAGTTGACCTATTGGGTCAGTGGGTTTGTCATTGGATCAATGATTGACCATTTTGACCAAAGTTAACTTTTTGGTCACAGATTGACTTATTGGGTCATTAATTCAAAAATTATTTATTTTGACCAAAATGGACTTTTTGGTCAAAAGTTGACCTATTAGGCCAATGGGTTGGTCATTGGGTCAAGGATTGACCCTTTTGACCAAAGTTGACTTTTTGGTCAAAAGATGACCTATTGGGTCAATGGGTTGGGCATTAGGTCAAAGATTAACCATCTTGACCAAAGTTGACTTTTTGGTCAGATATTGGTTTACTCGGTCAAAAATTGGTCATTAAGTCAAAAATTGATTATTTTAATCAAAATTGACTTTTGGGTCAAAAGTTGACATATTGGGTCAACGAGTTGGTCATTAGGTTAATGATTGACAATTTTGACCAAAGTTGTCTTTTGGTCAAAATTTGACCTATTTAGGTCAATGAGCCGGTCGGTAGGTCAAAAATTGACAATTTTGAGCAAAATTGACTTTTTGGTCAACAGTTGACCTATTGGGTCGATAGGTTGGTTATTGGGTCAAGGATTAACCATTTTGGTCAAAGTTGACTTTTTAGTCAAAAGTTAACAAATTGGGTCAATTGGTTGGTCATTGGATGAAGAATTGAACATTTTCACTGAAGTTGACATTTAGGTCATTGTGTTAGAAATTGACCATTTTGACCAAATTTGACTTTTGGTCAAAAGTTGACCTTTTGGGTCAATGAGGTGGTCATTTGGTCAAAAATTGACAATTTTGACCAAAATTGACTTTTTTATTCAAAAGTTAACCTAATGGATCAATAATTGGTAATTATGTCAAAAATTTACTATTTTGACCAAAATTGACTTTTTAGTCAAAAGTCGATCTATTGGGTCAGTGTGTTGGTTATTGGGTCAAGGATTGACAATTATGACCAAAGTTGACTTTTTGGTCAAAGATTTACTTATTGGTTTAATAATTGGTCATTAGGTCAAAAATTGTCTATTTTGACCAAATAGTTGACTTTTTGGTCAAAATATGACCAATTTGGCCAACTGGTTGGTCATTGGGTCAAATAATTGACTATTTTGATCAAAGTTCACTTTTTTGTCAAAAGTTGACCTATTTGGTTAATGGGGGGTCATTAGGTCAAAATTTGACTATTTTGACCAAAATTGACTTTTTGGTCAAAGGTTGACATATTAGGTCAATGAGTTGGTTATTGGGTCAAGGTTTGACCATTTTGACCAAAGTTGACTTTTTGGTCAAAAGTTAATCTATTGGGTCAATGGGTTGGTCATTGGTTCAAGGCTTAATAATTATGACCAAAGTTGACTTTTGGTCAGAGATTTACTTATTTGGTCAATAATTGGTCATTAGATTAAAAATTGTCCATTTTGACCTAAAAAGTTGACTTTTCGGTCAAAATTTGACCAATTTAGTCAATGGGTTGATCATTGGGTCAAAAATTGACAATTTTGACCAAAGTTGACTTTTGGTCAAAAGTTGACCTATTTGGTCAATAGTGGTCATTAGGTCAAAAATTGACTATTTTTACCAAAATTGACTTTTTGGTCAAAATTTAACTTATTGGGCAATGGGTTTGTCATTGGGTCAATCATTGACCATTTCGTCCAAAGTTGACTTTTTGGCCAGAGATTGACTTATTGGGTCAATAATTGGTCATTAATTAAAAAAATTGACTATCTTGGTCATTAAGTCAAAAATTAATTATTTTGATCAAAATTAAATTTTTTGTCAAAAGTTGAGACATTGGGTCAACGGGGAGGTCGTTATGTCAGAAGTTGACCATTTTGACAAAAATTAATTTTTTTGCTCAAAAATTGACATATTTTAGTCAAAAGCTGACTTATTGGTCAAAAGTTGACTTATCATTTAACCAAAGTTAACTTTTTGGTCGAAAGTTGACTTATTGGGTCAATTGGTGGTCATTCAGTCAAAAATTGACTATTTCGACCAAATTGACTA
>JAKZJZ010000502.1:45000-47120 GCA_022702705.1 Papilionanthe hookeriana x Papilionanthe teres
GGGTCCCCAAATGGAGACCTTCGGGAGAATTTGCGAGAAGATGTCTCATAAAGCTGAAGAAGAGTGGAAAATTCAGAAACAAAGGAGAAGGAAAAAGGAATTAACAGAACTCAAAAATTTATCTCAAGATAACATTCTTGGCACCCCCTCAACATCTCCAAAGTCTTCCCTCCCTAGGCTGACCAGTAGTGGGAAAGCTTTATACCATGATTAATATTTTATCTTTGGAATGTTAGGGGAATTTCTAATCCTGGTTCACTTAACGAATCCATCAATCGAACAGGACTCACAAATTTTGGATCATTGCTCTCCTTGAGCCATTGGTGAGAAAACACATCACTGCCTTCTCTAAAAGATTCCCTGGATACAATTGTTTCAGCAATAGCAACAATAAAATCTGGATTTTTAGTAGAAAAGAACTACATTGCAATATCTTAATTGATAACCCTCAATATCTCCATATGGACATTTCTTTAGATCACTTTAATCGCTTGGCTACTTTCATCTATCTTTGGGAGCTCCTTTGAGGACAAGAACATGCTTTGGATCGATTTACATAATATTGCTGAATGCTGCTATCGGGAAGCTTGGATTGTAGGTGGAGATTTCAACGAGCATAAGAGAACCTAGTGAAAAATTGGGTGGCAAAACCCCAAGCATCAATGCTATGATGCGGTTCTCCAATAACATCCAAGCTGCAGGACTTTTGACTCGGGGTTTATTGGCCCACCTTTCACTCTGGAAAAGAGGTAAGCTCGTTGGAAAGATTAGATAGATTTTTGGTGAATAGCCAGTGGATGGAGTCACTTCCCCTCACCCAAGTTCATCACCTACCTAGAATTACTTCTGATCACTCCCCACTGCTTATTAAAGTTTCTTTGGGGAGTATGGGTAGGCAGCATTGCTTCAGATACTTGGGCTGATCATCAAGAATTTCTGTCTATGGTGAAAGCTGGATGGAACATCCCTTATTTCCCTGGTGATAACCCCCTCATCAGGCTTTGGAAGTTACAAAAAAATCTTAGCTTCCATTTGAAGAAATGGAACGAGAACGGCTTTGGTAATGTTTTACACCGGGTTACACAAGTCTGAACTCAATTTGAAGGCGATGGAACAAGCTGAATGCTAATGGTGTGGAGAATGAGGATGACATTATTGATGCACAAGTTAAATTAATCCAAGCAATTAAGGTGGAAGAGAACTATCTGCAACAAAAAGCTGCCCTCAATAGATTTGTTTATGGTGACAGAAACTCTAAGTATTTCCATGCTATGATCAAATATAGAAGACAACTGAATGCTATTGTCACTATCAAGGACCAACAAGATCAATGGATCACCCAACCTGCCCTCATTGCTGAGAGTCTTCGTCGGACACTTCCGAATCTTTTCTTTGCAGACAGGTTCTCCCTCCCCTATCCAGACCGATCTGTTTGATGAAGACGGACTTTATACCCAACAGGTTACGGCTTACTAGTTTGCACGAGGAACATGAAATTGTGGTTGCCCTCAATTCGGTTGATGGAAATAAGGCAATTGGACTCGATGGGTATACCTCCATTTTTTATAAGAAGGCTTGGGAGCTCATTAAGAAGGATGTAATTGCTGCTTATTCGGGCTTTCTTCTACGGTACCAATCTCCCCCTTATTTCTCCTCTACTACCATAGTTCTTATCCCCAAAGACAAGTGAAAAACCTGTTGGAATGATTTTAGGCCTATAAGTCTAACCAACACATTCTCTAAGATTATTAGCAAGATCCTGGTAAATAGACTTCGATCTCACCTTCCAACTCTCATTTCTCCTAATCGATCGGCTTTTGTCGAGGCGAAACATCAGCGATAACATTCTCCTAGCTCAAGAGTTATTCTTGGACATAGACAAGCCAATCGGAGGCCGGAACTCGCTCGCTCAAACTTGATTTGAAGAAAGCATATGACACTATCATTGGCGATTCATTGATCTTATTTTGAAGGGAAGAGGCTTCAATTCTCACTTCGCAATCCGATCCATAGATGGATCTCCAATACCAATTACGGCATCCCGATTAATGGGATTTGCCATGGTTATTTCCCTGTCGGGAGAGGTATAAAGCAAGCAATACGTAACTGAACGAAGTACA